>CAVNZG010000730.1:0-83000 GCA_963693315.1 Diogma glabrata
CGAGATGACGAGATGATCATACAAAACCTTCGTGATACAGGATGTCGAAACTGGGGTTTACTAGTCATGGAAGGAAATGAATGGAAGCTGATTGCACAGGTGGCAAAATCGTTTAACGTTTAAGAGAAAATATACATTTTGTATGTCCTTATGATTTGGCAATAGAAAGACTATATACATACAACACAACTTTGTCAATTATTTTTGATACTATGTTCTTTTACGTTCACGGCATTCTTGGTGAGCAAATTTTATTCGTACTTGGCCGACTTTTTTGAGTTTTGTTTACGTTTTGGGCCTGAATACTAAAATTGGATCAGCAGACAAATTCTGTAATTGTGAAGCGGTGAAGTTTTAAAAACTCACAATAATTCTGCATATCCAAATTTTTGGTTTGCCACTTTCGATAAAATTATTGAATTTCTACTTTTATTTAACAAATTTTCTAAAGTTATAACTAATTTATGGCAACAGCTAGCCGTCAATTGAATAATATATATAAGCGTACTATATTTTCAGAACTGATGGTGTGAGTCAATGCAACAGCGTGTCCAATATTTTTTGTACTGATTTCTTGAGAGTGGAACCAATCCTCCATTTTTCCATATATACAATGTATATTTTTACACGAATTTTTTTTACACGACTTTCTCTGGAACCAATATGTCGTGTAAAAACAGGATTAGGTGTATATATATATATATATATATATATATATATATATATATATATATATATATATATATATATATATATATATATATAAATATATATATATATATATATATATATATATATATATATATATATATATATATATATATATATATATATATATATATATATATATATATATATATATATATGATTAAAAAAAAATTTTTCTTTGGTATATAGCCCTTTTTATTGTTTTAATTTTTTTATTTTAGCATTTTACGTTTCGTTGGAGTTCCCAACATTTTCAAAAATCTAAAAAATCACAAAACTTCGATTACATTATTTTTCAATAGAAGATTACGTATAGAAATTATTATACAAGAACAATTATTTCAAAACAAAAATTAATTTTTTACCTCATTTTTCTTTTCCATTTTTTAAAAAAAAATTAAAATCGTCAAACATTTACGAAAACCCAATAAATTTAAAAAAAACTTAAAACCGAAAAAGTAAACAGCTCCGTTACGCTGGCCCCCCCCCCAAAATTTCTGCTGAGCCGAGGCCGGTCGTTTATAAAAGCTGGGAGTTACTGCTGACGATTGGTCATAGTTTTGGAATTTCTGCTGGTACGGTTGACCAGCAGTAATTGCGCAAAGTAAAATTTTTTTTGAAAACTCAAATTTTTGAAAATTTGTATGGGAGATACCCTAATAATTGATTTTTTCGCCTCACTTTTGCTTGTTGGAGTTAGTGCTCAATTACTGCTGGTTGCTGAACTTGTCAGATTTGGAAAAAGTTTGATAGGAGTCGAGCAGTAATGGTCGATATTTTTTCGAAACTCAAATTTTTGAAAATTTTATGGAAGGTACCCTAATTATTGATTTTTTCGCCTCACTTTTGCTCGTCGGAGTTAGTGCTCAATTACTGCTGGCTGCTGAACCTGTCAGATGTGAAAAAAGTTTGATAGGAGCCGAGCAGTAATTGTCGATTTTTTTCGAAACTCAAATTTTTGAAAATTTGTATGGAAGGTACCCTAATTATTGATTTTTGCGACTCACTTTTGCCCGTCGAAGTTAGTGCTCAATTACTGCTCGCATCTGAACTTGTCAGATCTGAAAAAAGTTTGATAGGAGCCGAGCAGTAATTGTCGATTTTTCTTCGATACTCAAATTTTTGAAAATTTGTATGGAAGGTACCCTAATTATTGATTTTTTCGCCTCACTTTTGCCCGTCGAAGTTAGTGCTCAATTACTGCTGGCATCGAACTTGTCAGATCTGAAAAAAGTTTGATAGGAGGCGAGCAGTAATTGTCGATTTTTTTTCGAAACTCAAATTTTTGAAAATTTGAATGGAAGGTACCCTAATTATTGATTTTTTCACCTCACTTTTGCTTGTTGGAGTTAGTGCTCAATTACTGCTGGTTGCTGAACTTGTCAGATTTGGAAAAAGTTTGATAAGAATCGAGCAGTGATGGTCGATTTTTTTTCGAAACTCAAATTTTTGAAAATTTGTATGGGAGGTACCCTAATTATTGATTTTTTCGCTTCACTTTTGCCAATCGGAGTTAGTGCTCAATTACTGCTGGCTGCTGAACTTGACAGATTTGAAAAAATTTGATAGGAGCGGAGGAGTAATTGTCGATTTTTTTCGAAACTCAAATTTTTGAAAATTTGTATGGAAGGTACCCTAATTATTGATTTTTGCGACTCACTTTTGCCCGTCGGAGTTAGTGCTCAATTACTGCTGGCATCTGAACTTGTCAGATCTGAAAAAAGTTTGATAGGAGCCGAGCAGTAATTGTCGATTTTGTTCGAAACTCAAATTTTTGAAAATTTGTTTGGAAGGTACCCTAATTATTGATTTTTTCGCCTCACTTTTGCCCGTCGAAGTTAGTGCTCAATTACTGCTGGCTGCTGAACTTGTCAGATCTGAAACAAGTTTGATAGGAGTGGAGGAGTAATTGTCGATTTTTTTTCGAAACGCAAATTTTTGAAAATTTGAAAATTTTTGGAGCTAGTGCTCAATTACTGCTGGTTGCTCAACTTGTCAGATCCAAAAAAAGTTTCATAGGAGCCGAGCAGTAATTGTCAATAATAAAAGGATAAATTACAACATTTAAAAACAAACCATATATATACTTCCCATTGAATTGTTTGCTTTCAAATCGATTAAATTGATGATTTCACTTGTATTTGAGCCAAAGAAAAATGTATTTGATACCAAAAAATATTCTTTGATTTCTTACACAATTTATTAGAACTGGAAAAAGAAGTACGAGAATAACACATACTCTGGCAAAGAAATTCAATTATAGACATTTCGAATAAAATAATCGGATTTCAAAAGTTCGTTCACATTTTTTATATCGATTTCGCTTTTTATTCATTTAGCAATTACATACATGAGAGCGTGAATAACAAACTTCTCTTTTGAAGACACATTGTATGGGCTTTTGTTATCCATATCGTCATAAACCTCAAAACTGTTATTTAATTTGCTTATGCATTTGTAGTGTTCAATGTCAAATTTATTTGGTGATAATGGGGGAACGAAAACCACAGCGCCAGCAAGCACAAAAGACTTATCGAATATTTCAATTACTTCTGGAATTTGAGATAACTGATATTGTAATGGATAGCCTGGGATTGTAATGGATTTTGATTAACATAAGCAGCCTGTAATAGTTTTTCATTCATCCATCATTAACCGACACCTTTTTCTTATAGTCTCAGTAGTTCATAGTTATTTTTGAAGTTATACTTCTTTGCGCTCGTTGTAAATATTTTGATGGGGTGTTAATCGAGAAACCGCGTCACGCTTGTTTAAGTATATTTTAACCTTTATGCTGTATGGTAATAAAGACGAAATTAGTAAATCAACCTTATGCTGTATGGTAATAAAGACGAAATTACTAAATCAATCATATTTTATAATAATAAAACATTATTCGCTTAGTTATCTTTGATCAATTTTTTTTTTCACTTTTCGGAATTATCATTGAAAGGAATAGTTAATGTATAATGTGACAAACAAATATGTACATTTATATGAAAATTATGTAAAATTATTTTTTAACAAATACATATTTCTAATTTACAACAAATATGTTCTTATGGTTTGCAATTATATAAAATATGTCATATTTCTATGCATTAGCACCAATACGATACATTTAAGCATTGCTTATATATGATTAAACAAACCTGCTTGCATTAGCAGAACTGCCCTCACATGTTCCAAAAATTGGAAATTGACGTTTCTTTTCCTCTTCTTAGAAACATTGATCAACCAAGAATTTGCATTGGAACCTTAGTACCGAAGAAAAAGATTATGAGCAATATCAAAGCTACAGGTTTAAAGTGTTTTACTTATTGAGTGAAATATGCTTCTCCATTACTTTCAAAACTATTATTGTTATTGCAAGGGATCTATAAAATATATGCAAATATGTTAACAGATGGTGTGATATGACTGTTTTAATAACAATATATAAGTCTGAATTTACAAATGAAAATATGGAGGGGCTGAAATCTCACAGCTCTGAGATATCAAGACTTCGGTCTGGGTTAAGGATTTTGATATAGTTTTCGGCAACAAAACTTTTATGAGGACATGGTTTTTAGTTTTGGGCAGCGATGAATATCAAACATAACTCTTTGTTAAAGTACAAGTATTCAGAGATAGACTCTGTTTAAAAATTTATTACAAAACTAACACGAAACATCAATACGTTGCCGGATAATTGTTCCAAAATTCCAAAATTCCAAAATTCCAAAAATATTGTTAAATTAAATAAAATCAAACTTTTTCAAAATTCCAAAAATATTCTAAAAATTAGAATGAAATCAAATATTTAAACTTTTTCTAAATTCTGATGATATGCCAAAAATTCTTAAAAATTCGAACTTTTCCAAAATTCTAAAAATATTGCAAAAATTATTACAAAATCAAAAATTTAAACTTTTTTCAAAATTCCAAAAATTATAATAAAATCAAAAATTAAAAATTTTTCAAAATTCTAAAAATATTTCAAAAATTCTTACAAAATCAAAAATTAAAACTTTTGCCGAAATTCTAAAAATATTGCAAAAATTATAACAAAATCAAAAATACAAACTTTTTCAAAATTCCAAAAATATTTCAAAAACTACAACAAATTCAAAAATTTCCATGTCCAATTTCATTTTAAATTACATTTACGTCATAAAAACAGCTACATTTTTTTTCCCAAAATATTGGCTAAAAAATTAAATGAAATCATTTTTTGACACACTTGACATTATTTTTTGACAAACTTATAATGCCATAATTCTCTATAATAATAATAAAATATCATGTCATACGAACTATTAATTTTATTTTTTTCTAAAAAAATTGGGTAAAAAATAAATAAAAACCTTTCTTTTGACACACTTGACAACATTTTTTGACAAACTTATAATGCCATAATTCTCAATAATAATAATAAAATTTCATTTCAAACAAACAATTTATTTTTTTCCAAAAAATTGGGTAAAAAACTAAATAAAAATCTTTTGACACACTTGACAACATTTTGTTGACAAACTTATAATGCGATAATTCTCAATAATAATAATAAAATTTCATTTTAAACAAACAATTTTGTTTCCAAAAAATTGGGAAAAAAAAATAAAAATCTTTCTTTTGACACACTTGACAACACTTTTTTGACAAACTTATAATGCCATAATTCTCAATAATAATAATAAAACTTCATTTCAAACAAACAATTAATTTTATATTTTTTTTCCAAAAAATTAGGTAAAAAAATAAATAAAAATCTTTCTTTTGACACACTTGACAACTTTTTTTTGACAAACTTATAATGCAATAATCTAGTTTTTGATCTCACATACCAATCCCGACCATCAAGATTTCTCCAAATTCAATGTTCCTACTCGTAATCACTTAAAATGAACGTTTTTTAAGCCAAAAATATGCAAATTTCCTTGTTTTGACACACATAATGATTTTTTTGACACACTTCCGGTACAGTTATCGAACACAGCGTCCTTTCGGACCTGTCCCTTGAGTATACCTATTTTTAGAAAAAAAAATTTTTGAAATCCCTCCAGTGGTTTTCCCTGCAGCGTAGGTAATGACGGCCGGACGGCCGGCCGACAGACAGACATACATTTTTTTTTTTTTGCTTTTTTAGAATCAGGAGGTCCTAAAACGTCGAGAAATGTCAAAAAAAGTGGGGGTAAGAATTTCACTTTGAGCTCATGAATGTAATACTTAGGTCTTTCAGACCGAAGTAATTAGTCTTATTATTATTTTTTCCAATTTTTGTTTTAAGTTGTGGGAAGGAATGTCGAAATAAGACGATGACTATAAAGCGATAAAACCCATTAAACGAAAATATTCACAAAAAATGGTGGTATTCTTTAACCGGCCGGCGTATGCATCAATGTAGTAGAGTATTGCAGACAATCGATAAAATATATTTGCAAATTGCAATACGACCCTCTTCAGAACAGCAAAATTTCTGGATTGATAAATGATTATAAGTCTACATGAAATAGGACACTAAACCAATAGCAATGAACCAGTGTAACTATTTTGTACGTCGAGTACGGTGGTTTCGGAGTAAGTAATTGACAATTGTGACACCCAATAAACAAATATATTTACGCTCACCTAATTGTTCGTGACACATTGAATTATTGGAATTAAATCTTTGGAATAAAATTTTATCTTTTTTCTAACCCTAATCTTTTGCCATCTACATTTATAAAAATTATTTAATTATTATTTGTCTGTCAAAGGTGTTTTAATTTTAACATACATTTAATATGTAAATTTATCTATAGCTTTAGAGACATTTACTTAATGGCTTTTGACTGTAAAATGATACTATTACATTTTTCCAAACTTTTTATATACATGTTACTAATAAAATAAGTTAAATTAAATGACATTCAAAAAACTATAGGAGAATTTACTCAAAAAAAAAACAGTTTTCAACCACTTTATCTGGGAAGCACGGAAATCGCCGTGCGGGTACCTTCTAGTAATTAATAGTTATTAGTTTTTTGAATAATATTTTTTTTTCTTTTTGGATAATTTTTTTTTTTTTGAATATTTTTTTTTTATTTTTTTGACTAAGAAAAATCGACGATTATACGTTCTTATACTTTTTGAATAATAATTTTTTTTTTTTGAATAATATTTTTTTTTATTTATTTTTTGAACAATATGTTTTTTTTTGCTTTTTTTTTTGAACGATATTTTTTTTTTTGTATTATATTTTTTTCTTTTGAATAATATTTTTTTTTTTGAATAATATTTATTTTTTTTTTTTTGAATAATATTTTGGTTTTTTTTTAGTTATTTTTTTTTAATGTATCCTATCTGTCTGTCTGTGTGCGTGTGTGCGAGCGAATGGCCAAAGAAGTATAACTTCCACCGTCTGGTCCGACGCAGACCCTACTTTTTTTTTTTAATTTGATTACATAAACATTAATATTTAACCTTGCAGCCCCCTAAAATTGACGCATAATACTTTTTCATCTGTTTAATTTCACCATACTATTTAAATTTGGATTCTCCATACACTAACCGCGATTAAACAACAAAGTTTTTCAAGCCTCAAAACAGCTGTGCGTATTTGTCCAATCGTCAACATACAAAGATTTAGTATCTTGTTCTGATAAACATTCGATTTTTTTATATGAATATTTTCCTCCAAATAATCTTTCCGTTAGGGAACTGAATTTCACTGTAATGCTATTATAGACGATGGTTTTGTAATACCTAAACACCATACAGTCGATCAAACCCGCATTTAACTCATTTTAATTCATTGTTAATTGTTATCAATGTGTCGGAAATGATCTGTGTCGCAAAATTATTTTTGTACAATATTGCTAAATAACAAACAGTTTTTTTTAACTATAAAAAGTTCCTAACAATTATATACTTGATGTTAATTAATTGCCTTACATCTAAAACCCTGTATTCGAGTTTTTTCGATGTTGAAATTTCGGGCTATATAATGAGCCACTGTAAATTTTTCATTCTCTTATTGTTTAGATTCGTTTTTCCGATTGGATTCAGATTGTGTTTTGTTTGACGTCTACAACAAGTTTGGTGTTCGAACTGATTTTTTAACATGGATGATTGTTATTAACCATTTGCTGTTGCTGGTTAATTTATTTTTCTGGGATTAATTGTGTGCGAGGATACGGAAGTTTGTACCAGCCAATAAACCGAGGACAGAGTTAGGTCAGATTGATTATCGCATCACCAGCGTAAAAAGGTATGAATTATTTTGTTTCACTTTGTAATACCATCAAACAAATAAATGTTATGGTTGTAAAAATGGCGATCGATGTTTAATGCGATTGGGCCGTATATAGACCGGATAATTATATTGTGCAAAACAAATTACAAATATAATTATAATACGAAAGCAAAACAAATTACATATTAATACGGCAATTACTGAACGGAAGAATTATTGAAGTGAAATTAACTTATTTGGTTAGCAGAATCCGCGATACGTAAAAGAAAAATGGCGAACTAGGTGAATTAGTTTTATTTTGCTTTCGGTCGTGGTGTTAATCATTGGACATGATACAACTTTCCCGTAAAATAATTTGTTTTATGGAATATAAATAATAACGCTAAATAAAATTCCGGTGCATAATAAGCTAACCAAGTGTAACTGGTACTAATATCTCGAGTGATTTATATGTTGGTGACTGACTGTGTGATCCAAAATTATCGATCTAAAAGATCTTGCTTCGTTCAACCTGTGATACTAATATTAAGTGAAAAATAGAACAAAAATCTCAAACTTAAATTAACCCAATAAACTGTGATACTACTATTAAGTTATAAATAGGAAAAAAATCTCAAACTTAAATTAACCAAATCAACTGTGATACTAGTAGTATGTTACAAATAGAAAGAATCTGAAATTTCAATTAGACAAATAAGCTGTGTGTCGGTATAAATTAATTTATTAATACAAACATCTGTGCCTGTTACATTGTTATCGTAGATAAAATTATAAAACAATTTTACAATAATTCAGTAATAATTAGACTAATTAGGAAAATTTATAAGAGATTCTTATTAGAACTGTTAGTGATTGTGTTTGTCCGTCAAAATATTACTCTATGTCAATCATTCCTTTTTGGAAAATAACAAAATAAAAATATAATAATATATGTGTACGAACAGTAGCCCTTAAGCTGATTATATAATTTGTTTGTTATAATAAAATCGCCTAAATTGTGTAATGAAGTGCCTCTCAAGATGATAATGGGAGGGGCTTAGCAGAAAGCGTACCTAGATTTGATGTATTGCCGTTCGACTTAGTCTCAATCATCGTGAGTAGGAGATATTATAAACCTGCTGCTTCAGCACAAATGCAGAAATGTACGCAATTTTCAAAATAGATCAGAAATGGAAACAAATACAAGTGCGAAAATGAGACTCTGGCGACCCCCTTCTACGAAAGAACCACGGTCGGCACGTTCAACCCCTCATTCACTCACCTACACCCACACATACACACACACACACACATTCACACCCCTATACCAAGAGAATGACAAAAAAAACAATCAATTACACTCACCCATGGTTATATCCTCCTGGCCTCCAATCAGATTTAATTCAGCCCTCCATCAGCACTGCCGCATTGATTACGTTGAAAATAGATGATCGCAATTTGTAATCATATACGTTGAATAAGGTTGCAATTACCGCTGGTCACGTTGGAAACTCGACGGAGATATTTGTATATAATAAATGTTGAATACAGTTGTAATTATAAACGTTGTATAAAATTATACTCAGAAACGTTGAGTAAACTTGCAATCATCAGCGTTGAATAATTTTGTACTTATAAAGGTTGAATAAGATGATAAGTAGCAACGTTAAATAAACTTGCAATCCTCAGCGTTGAATACTTATATACGTTGAATAAAATGATAAGTAGAAACGTTAAATAAACTTGCAATCAACAGCGTTGAATAATTTTGTACCTGTAAATGTTGAATAAAATGTTAAGTAAAAACGGTAGATAAACTTGCAATCAACAGCGTTGAATAATTTTGTACTTATAAACGTTGAATAAAATGTTGAGGAGAAACGGTGGATCGGATTGTAAACATAAGCGTCGAATCAATTTATAATCACAGGTGAGTATGGCAATAATAAACACACAGCAATACCAAGCAATTATAGTCGAATACGTTGAAAATTCAAAGTATCCGTTAGTATAAACAATCGGTAATTAAAGTTGTAGACATAGATGAACACGTTGATAATTCCAGGCAATAATTAGCTTGCACAGCTGTTGAATACATTGGCACGTACAGGTGACTATTTGTATAACTAGTCGTTAAACAACCCTCTGATACAGCTAAAGGCGTTGTAAATAAAATTATGTGTTGACAACAAAAAATGTAATAAATTGTACCAATACTAGTTACATAATTCGTTGAAGTGGAACTGTAATAATTTGTATCAATGATGGTGGAGCAATACGTTGAAAGGTAATTGTTGAAGTAGGCGTCGAAATCCAAAAAAAAATGTAATAAATTCTACCAATACCAGTTAAATAATTCGTTGAAGTAGAACTGTAATAATTTGTATCAATGATTGTGGTGCAATACGTTGAAATGAAATTGTTGAAGTAGGCGTCGAAATCCAAACAAAAATGTAATAAATTGCACCAATACTAGTTAAATAATTCGTTGAAGTAGAACTGTAATAATTTGTATCAATGATGGTGGAGCAATACGTTGAAAGGTAATTGTTGAAGTATGCGTCGAAATCCAAAAAAATGTAATAAATTGTACCAATACCAGTTAAATAATTCGTTGAAGTAGAACTGTAATAATTTGTATCAATGATTGTGGTGCAATACGTTGAAATGAAATTGTTGAAGTAGGCGTCGAAATCCAAACAAAAATGTAATAAATTGCACCAATACTAGTTAAATAATTCGTTGAAGTAGAACTGTAATTATTTGTATCAATGATTGTGGTGCAATACGTTGATAACCTCCAAAACTTGGTAAAAATGTGGCGTGGAAAATACGGTAGCATCAACACAAAAATTGTATTTAAATAACGCATTTTGATAAGCCCAATTTACAGCAGCAATAGTAAATCTTTGATGTAAATGTTGAGTCGTAATATGTAGTGATAGCAAAAAAAAAATTTGAGCTGAATATTGGTTTGAAATATGTAACAACCGATGACTTGATATAAAGGTTGATTTGATAACAGCAAAAAAATTCAATATCAAGGTGGCGTTGGAATATGTACACCAAACCGTAGCAACAGTAAACCTTGGTAACAAGGTTGAGTGGAACTATGTATAACCTCCGGTAGCAACAGCCAAAAAACTTGATACCAATGATGCGTTTAACTATATCAGGCAATTACTGGTAAAATTTTGAATAGATTGTGTACTGAATCCAACTTTGCAGGACACTTTCTAATTGCAATCACACCGCGTATCAATTCAAATCACAACAACTAACATAAATTTTATTTTCAATACAACACAAAATAGTTTAATCATTTTTCCTTTATTTTAATTTAACATTTTTACTTTTAAATGCTTACTTACAAACAGAGCATTATGCGAAATACATTTTAATTATAACACGATTTGATTTGCGTTTTGAAAATCACCAATTAAAACTATTAAAATTACTAGAATAAATAATTTGGTATTTCTTACTTGTATCGAACAGACGAAAGGATTTTTGTTATTTTTTTCCCAACAACTAAAAATTTTTATATTAATAACTTTAACTTAGCAACGATGAAAAAGAAACCATTTTGGTTATACAACATTTGGAAAATTCAATTTCACTAACTTTAACAAACTTATCGTATATAACAATACAATATAAAACATTTAGAAAATTAAATTTCACTAAATTTAACAAACTTATCGTATAGAACAATATTTAAAACATTGAGAAACGTAAATTTCACTAAATTTAACAAACTTATCGTATAGAACAATATATAAAAAAAAATTGTGCTAAGAGCGCGTGGTTACTGATAAACTAAACACACATATATATATTTTTTTTGTAATTTCTTTTTTTTTATAATGAATGGTTACGGCACATAACCAATGCATATCATTTTTTTTTCGTATTTTTATTTTTTTTTTAAATTGATTTGTAACACAACACAAAACATATACTAATTTTTTTTTGGATAAATCTATTTTGATTTATATTTTTGGTTTGTTTTGCACCGCACAAAATAGAACAAGAAGAGAGTCAAACAAGCTACAATGGCTCATTATATAGCCAAAATTTTCAGTATCGAAAAAACTCGAATACAGGGTTGTAGATGTAAGACAATTAATTTACATCAAGCATACAATTGTTAGGAATTTTTATGGTTACACAAAACTGTTTATGATTTAGTAATATTGCACAAAAATAATTTTGCGACACAAATCATTTCCGATACATTAATAACATTTAACATTGAATTTAAAATGAATTAAATGGAAGTTCAATCGATGTTATGGTGTTTAGGTATTACAAAACTACAATCTACTATATCAGCACAGTGAAGCTCAGTTCCATAACGAAAAGATTGTTTGAAGCAAAATATTCATACAAAGATAAATCGAATGTTTAACAAAGCAAGATAGTAATTCTTTGTATGTTGACGATTGGACAAATACGCACAGCTGTTATGAGGTTTGAAAACTTTGTCGTTTAATAGCGGTTAGTATATGGAGAATCCAAATTCAAATAGTATAGTGAAAATAATCGGATGGAAACGTAGCGTGAGTCAATTTTAGTGGGTTATAAAATTAAATTTTAATGTTTATATAGATAATATTTAAGGAAAATTTTTAATTAATTCAAATTAATTAATATTATATTATATTAATTAATATTTAAAATTAGTGTAATTAGTTCAATTCTCTTCAAATGTGTCTGTCCAGCTATTGAAAATTTAAGTAAGTTTTAGGAAAAATAAGAAAACTATGGGTTACGGGGACTATAAGAAATATGACTATTGATGGTGACTGGATGAGAAACTATTACGAGCTGTACATGTTCATAAAAAAAAAATTGACAACTAATGAATCTGAGACTATACGAAAAATGTGTCTGTTAATGATGGATGAAAAAAAAAACTATTACAAGCTACTTGTGGTAATCACAAATGACACTAAAGAATCAGAGACTATAATACACCGTGTTCAAGCATTCTTCCAGGCTATCCACTACAGAACAAGTACTTTTTGGAAGAAAACTCCCGTCCAAAAAGAAGTTGAAAAAGGCATAGACTGGTCGCAAATAGACCTTGTATATCCATATTAGTACGGTGAGGCACTTCAATGTTCTACAAATTAGTAATCAAACCGATCAGTATTTCATAGCCCGTTCTTAGCAGAAATAAATTATCTACGACTATACAGACAAACAATTTGGAGGGGTAACGAGAAAAATGGTATGCTACTCTATGGTAAGCGATGGATAAATACAACAATCCAGACCCAATTTCGGGCAGATCTGGGGGTTCCCGGACGTGACAGTCACAAAAAAAAATCAATTGAAAGGAGCTCGAAAAGCGAAGTACCATCTGTCATTTTCTTTACACTATGGTTCCATCTACGACCACGTACTTAGGTCTTACGGGCTCGAACCCTACACCTGAACTAACAAGAGTCTCATGCTTCTCCGACTACGCTAGCCGGGCTACACTGTTGTACGCATCCGACCAAGGGATTCTGAAGGTTGTTCAACTAGCTTCAAAGTAACTAATTGAACCAAATTCAATACATTCAATCTCGGGATTTTCGCTTGCAAATAGTCAAAACCAAAAAAAATTTTGAAACAAGACCTGAACACCAAAGTTGATACACACTCGCTGAACTGTCATTTCAAAACGAAACTGCCTTCACACTTTATGGTCGTCGATATTCTTGACCTGCAAGGGCTATGAAACACACACTAAATATATTATCATACTGACACAAAAAAAATTTTATTACCGAGGTTAGGCGCGAATGTCCTTGGAATGATAAACACCTCTACGTTTGGAAACCAGGTCTTCCAGTTCGTAGGCGGCGCCACCTACCAACCTTATTACTCTGGTCTCAACAAACTTCTGTGCAAGTTTAGCAGATAATTTCTTACCGGCGTCACTCAAAATAAAGTTCCTTCGGAACACCGTATCACCTGGTTTAAACAAAGTTACTCGAGCTCGTAAATTGTATCTTTCAGCACTCTTGACAAATGCTTCGGCAGTTAAATCCAGAATTCGAGTCCGAATCTTATTAAGGTAGTCAGGACGCAGAATCGTTTCACCTGGGTCATGTAGACTATTAAGTCGTCTCAGCAATTCATAGGACGAACCATGAGTCACCATAGGTATTCCAAACATTGCGAAATATGGGGAACATTTAAGTGTTTGGTGAAGGGAACAACGTAGTGCACAAGCGATCTCGCTCAAGTGCAGATCCCATTTAAAATGCTCCTCCTTTAAGTAGGCTCGAATACCCGATAAAACACTTCTATTAACCCGTTCAGAAGCATTAGCTTGAGGTGAATATAAAGCCAATAAGGTGTGTTTCACTCCGTGCTTCGCCAAGAAATCTTCAAACAATTTAGATTTGAATTGGGTCCCATTATCGGACACGATTACCTCTGGACAACCAAATACATGAAAGACATTGGTAGCCAATAGCTGACAAATTGGTTCAGCAGTCAGTTTTCGTAAAGGAAATAAAAATGGATATTTAGTAACATGATCCAATACTACAAGAATAGCGATATTCCCGGCCTTTGATCTAGGGTAAGGGCCAAGAATATCGATGTACAGTCGCTGACCAATTCGTTCTGTTTTCATATGAGACATCATGGGAGCACGAAGTGGAACATTTGGTGCTTTGATTTCTTTACAAGTCTTACAATTACTTATGAAAGTTTTAACGTGGGTATACATCCGAGGCCAATAGTAAAATTTACGAATATTATACAGTGTTTTTGTTAGACCTCCATGAGATGAGGTAGGAGGATTGTGGGCCCTTGCAATACACTCGTCAGTGTATTCCTCAGGTAACCACAATTTCCAAACCTCATCCTCTGAAGGAATATCAAGATCCAGACAAGCCAATCGTTTATACACCCGACCAGAAATTACTTTCAGATCAGGCAATGTACCGTCTGCTTCGGTAACTAGATTTACCAACTCCAAATATCGAGAAGTGTTGAAGAAAGGGGAATTAAGATCTAATTCAGGCACTGGACATAATTCAGAAATGACGTCAACAGAGTCACGTCTTGATAGAGTGTCTGGAACTATGTTTAAATTTCCTTTTCGGTACTCAATATCAAAGACATAACCCTGCAATTTCAAGCTCCAACGAGCCAATCGACCAGAAAGGTCTTTTTGTTGCATTAACCATTTTAATGAAGCATGGTCAGTTATGATCTTAAAGGCCTGACCCTCGACATACGCTCTAAATTTCTTTACTCCCAGTACGGCGGCTAGACACTCTTTCTCATTAGTGGAGTAATTGCGCTGCGCAGAATTTAGTTTTTTGGACATGTACGCTATGGGGTGTTCCATACCGTCCATGTCACACTGAAGTAGTACACAACCTATACCGTCGTTGCTAGCGTCGCACTGGAGAGTAAAGGGTTTAGTATAGTCGGGGTTTATGAGGACTGGTGCTGATATGAGAGCATTTTTGAGATTTATAAATGCTATTTCAGCTTCTGGAGTCCATACGAATTTATTAGCATTTTTCTTCAACAAATCTGACATTGGAGAGGACATAGCAGAGAAATCAGATATAAAACGGCGATAATAACCCGCCATACCCAGGAATCGTCGAATCTGTTTGGACGTACGCGGTGTAGGAAATTCAGAAATAGCCTGAGTTTTATCAGGATCGATTTTTAACGTACCACCTCCCACGACATATCCCAAATATTTTACATCCGGCAAGAGAAACTTACTTTTTTCCACGTTTATCGTCAAGTTCGCACGTCTAAGACACTGGGGGATTCTAACAGTTTCAGATGGGCCTCGAAGGTATCTGTAACTATCAGAAGATCATCCAAGTATACGAAGACGCACGACTTGAGATGTGGAGGAATTACTTGGTCCATTAATTTAGTCATCGTTTGCGGCGCATTGCACAGTCCGAAAGGCATTCTTACGAACTGATACAATGGCCGCCCAGGGACCGTAAAAGCAGTTTTCTCTCGGGAGTGTTTTTCTAGAGGTATCTGCCAAAAAGCGTCTTTCAGGTCCAAACTGGAAATGAAATTACTCTGTGGCAGACGACTCAAGATTCCATCTATCTGTGGAAGGGGGTACGCATTCTTTTTCGTAACGGTATTTACTTTTCTGCTATCCAAACAAAGACGATTCTTCCCAGGTTTGCGAATTAAGACCACAGGACTCGACCAAGGACTGCTAGAAGCCTCTATAATACCCAGAGATAACATCCTATCCAGTTCTTCTCCCATCAGTTTCTCAATGGCGGGCGATATTGGGTAGTGTCGTTGCTTGATGGGAGCTGCAGTCCCCACATCAATAACATGTTCTATCAAATGTGTTCGACCCAGACCCATTTTCGAAAATGATGGTAGAAGCTGAATAGTGTTTTGTAGACGTGCTTGATTGTCTATAGACAACTCTGATATTACTGACTCCGTAGTCGAAAATGCAGGTAAGCTAAATATTGGGTTAAACAAACCAAAAACGTTAAAGAAATCTATACCCAGATATAGATTTTGGGTTAAAGACGGGATAATGAAGACGTCTAGGGTTCTGACTTGGTTCATAAATGAAATCTTCGTTTTTACAAACCCCAAAATCTTCTGTCTTTGGCCATCGGCAGTACGAACTACTGCAGAAGAATAAGTCAGAAGTTCTGGAGTCTGTACGATTTCTTTAGCAAAATCACCACCAATTACAGTCAAGGGCGCTCCACTATCCAACAGTCCAGTAAGCTGTTTACCCAATATTGAAACCGTGGCATAAGATCTCACATCGTTGGCCAATTTCACAATAGAGGAAATGGTTTTGGATTTAAACATTCGTCGTTGTTGCCAATAAATACGAGAACAGAGAGCAGAGCGTGTTGTAGGTTTCAAGTAGGATAATGAATCGACAAATATGTTTGCGCGTATTTTCAAGTACTCATTCAATCGTTGTTGGAAAGATTTGGTTTTGGTCCATAACGGAGGTGGTTCAGTAGGATCGGGTGTTCGTTTCAATAATTTCACATTAGTATCATGAGTGGGTACCAGTGTGTCAGAAGCAGTACTTTTAAACTGCGCTATAGGGGCGTACAAACTTTCAGCAGGTTCGTTATGGTTTGAATTAACGGCAGGTGGTGCGTTGAATGAGTTATTCAGCAAATTAGAGGTTGAAGCTGAGTTTGAGGCTGCGTCATAAAGACATGGATTATTAGACGACATAGTTGTAGGATCTGGAAATAAAATATTTTTAGGCTCAGATGAGTCTAAGGTGTGTCCTGGGAGCGAGAAAAGGTGTTGGGATTCTGGCCCCCCCTTCGGTTTCCCTGACATTTATCACAATTAGGACACAATACATCGTCCTTTCCGCATCCCCAACAAAACAATCGCTGAGCTTCACGACAATCGTGCCACCGATGACCAGGTCGTTTACAGCTCCAACAAATAGTTGATCTGGTTATTCGTATCATATTCGGTGCAGGCTGTATTGCCGCAAGTTCGTTGGATGTAATTGGTAACGATTCAGTTGGCAATTCGCTAATTTGAATTTGGGAAAATTCACGATCTAAATCCACCTCAGACACCGGTCTAGATGGTCTAATGTTATAATCGCACGGTCTGGTTATTGATTCGGCCCATAATTTTTCGCGGTCTCGACAGAGCTGGCGTAGATGTTCCAATCCATAAATAGTGACGTATAGCAGCTCCCTTCTGATTTCCAATCGCAAGTTGTTCCGAATCAAGGAGAACAATTCCACATCCGACATCGGGACTCGTAGTTTATCTGCCAGTCGATAAATTGATTGTAAGAATTCATCAAATAACTCAGTAGGCCGCTGTTTCCTGGCCCTCATCCGCTCCTTTACTTCTTCGTCCGTCTGCCGGTCCTGAAATTCTATTCGCAGAGCATGACACAAGTCAGTCCAAATAAGCTGTCGGTTCTGGCGAAAATATCTCCAGAACCAATCAGCTGCTCGATCTGTGAACAACAGGTACAGACAGCGGGTGATAATAGTAAAATCGCTATTTAAACACATCTCTGTCAGCCGCTCTATTCTGAAGATGAACGCTTCAACATCTAGACCATCGGGTCTACCTGAGAACGTTACGTTCCAATTTCTAATTGTTGTAGAGTGCTGTTCGAGATGTGTTCGTATTCTAGCTGGAGCAAGAGCAGGATGAGGCTCAGCAAACACTGGTGGCACTGGTATATTATTTCTCACAAACGCATTTACTGGCGTATAATTTCTGGAATGAACCGATTGATGACGCGGTGTGGTGGGTGATACTGTAATTGGTGCTAGAGGTAACAACACTTCAGGTGCCGGAGCACGTGATTGCATCATTGAGTGATTAATCCTTGAAATTTTCTGATCAATGTGAGCATTTACCGCTTCCTGAAAACCTTGATCTTCCGCTGCTGCGGCACCATATATGGGAGATCTTTGAGCTGTATTCACCCGTGCTTCATCGGCGAGTCTAGATCGTGGGAGTTGGACTGCCATGGGAGTAGAAGAGTGTTGATTTCCAGTACTAGGACGACGTTGCCAACCTGCGGTAATAGAGCGAGTCACAGGTCTTGGTGGGGGTGGTACTACTGTATCATTAGTTTTATCCATCCCTCGAGATAACCTCTGTAAGTCGGCACGTTCGCAAGCGGCTCGACAAATCGGGCAGGTACCAATCTGCAACAACCAGTCGTTGAAGCAGATATCATGGAAGAGGTGGTTACACCGAGTAAGGAGTTTTACGTCGGCCGGCACTATTTCTTGTTGACAGACTGCACAAGAGCTGGACCTGTCCAGAACGTCAATCTTATCAGCGGCGGACATTATGAATCTTCAAGAACACAAACAGTCGTACACTACTTAATCACAACCAAACAAGAATATGGAGGGTGAAGAGAAAATCGCTACACTAACTATTGCAGACGTTGAAAAACAAATAAAAAAAATTTACTTATTACCAAAAAAAATATATTTTATTACTGTGATTAATTATATTAGAGCAGGATTTAAAGAGTTGTATGACGATTCAGTTATTCAAACCCTAAACAGCTGCGCGATATCTGACCAATTCGACAGATTTATGGAATAGGAAACTTGTTAATCGGGCTATAGCCGAGCGTGAATCACGAATAAAAATATTTATTACTACTTAAGATGCTGATGTTTGAACAAACAGTGGTAAAACTTGTAATGGGAGATTAAATAGGTATACTACAACTATGGCAGAAGATGGCAATACGTGGAGAATTTATAAATTTTTAGACAAAAAAAAACTATATCTATTATACAATCTTAAAAACTATATGAATAATATCGCCAATTGAGGAACGGATCAACTACAAAAAGGTTCGTGTTTAAAAAAAAATTTTCTCTGTTCTAACAATTGAACACTACGAGACTTCGGCGACACGAAAACAATTTTTTTGTTCAAGTTGGTCCCTTTCCCAATTTACCTTATCGTTATTGTGGTGGAACTCCAGATATTAATTTGTAATTGATGTTTTCTTGATAGTTGAATTCTTGATATTTGTATTTATTTATTCTTGATATATGTGTTTATTTATGCTTGATATATGCAATTATTTATTGGACCTAAAAAAATTTTTAGAGAAAACCAACAATTAGTAAGTGAAAATTATATATTTATTTATTTATTTATTTAGTTAGGTATTTATTCAACCATAAGCATTCATTCATCCATCTATTGTAAATATTTATTTATTTATTATTTATTTATTTATTTGTATGAATGTTTATTTATTTATTTACTTCTTTGGGTATAAAAATTTATTTATTTATTTTTTTTTGTATAAATATTTATTTATTTATTTTTTGTATAAATATTTATTTTACTTATTTTCGGATGGAGGAATGTTGGATCCAACCACGGGGTGTCCATCACTCCGGGGTTGAAAGTGCCCATCGCCGTTCTTTCTATTTAGTTTGTTTGTTGAAATGATGAGTTTAAAAGAAATTTTTGGGAGATCAAAAACAAAGTTAAGGTTATTCTACGTTGAAAGGATGGGAAATGGAAAAGGAAAGGGAACAAGAAGGGATGAATAAGGATGGGAGAAGGTAGGGTGAGACAGGAATAAGGTGGGGTATGTGTTGGTAGTGTCTCACCCAGCTGACGAGTGCTGATGGGATGGTCAGAAGATAAATCCTCTGAACCATCATTCAATCAATCAACACTCGCCAACTGCGATCCACGCCACCACCACATACGGGCAAGGTGCTATGATCTGAGCTAATCCAATTAACTCACGACATGAAGGCTGGGCGAACTCTTCCCTCAGCAGTTGACGTCTTACTGCCTTGGAAGATGTTCCCCAGTATCATTCATGAGAACTGGACAACTCAGATCATAGGGTGCTAACGCTCCAGGGAGGGGACTCTAACGATATGGAGACGTTAGCCCGGATGAGAGTCCTGATACCACAGTGAACCAGATGACCAGACTGGATGTAGTAGGCGTATACACCATTCTACAAAAATCTAAGTTTGGCACCTGGTCACCCCTGGAATTCCCCGTGCCAGCAAGAAACTCAGTCGTTACTAGGGACCGTGGGTTAGTAAAGCCCATTGAGAATGATCCCGAAGACTCATTCCCACCCGTGCGTTACATAGAAAATACAAAAGGAGATATTGCTGGAGGCGTGGGGACGCAAAACCCCATCAAAGAAAGTCTGAGGGGTCTCAGACTTCCTTCGCTCCTGCGCGTGTGAAGCAGGGAATTGCTTCTACGCCGCCAGAGTCTTTACTATTGTTTTAGTGGAAATAAAATTGAATTTGAAGAAAAAATTTTTCAAAGTTTTTTTTTTTGAAAATATGGAGGGACTCCTCCAGAGTCCTACATCGCTGTAGAAACCCTTAGAGAAGCCCCACGTTGGGCGCCAATTTGTAATGAAGTGCCTCTCAAGATGATAATGGGAGAGGCTTAGCAGGAAGCGTACCTAGATTTGATGTATTGCCGTTCGACTTAGTCTCAATCATCGTGAGTAGGAGATATTATAAACCTGCTGCTTCAGCACAAATGCAGAAATGTACGCAATTTTCAAAATAGATCAGAAATGGAAACAAATACAAGTGCGAAAATGAGACTCTGGCGACCCCCTTCTACGAAAGAACCACGGTCGGCACGTTCAACCCCTCATTCACTCACCTACACCCACACATACACACACACACACACATTCACACCCCTATACCAAGAGAATGACAAAAAAAAACAATCAATTACACTCACCCATGGTTATATCCTCCTGGCCTCCAATCAGATTTAATTCAGCCCTCCATCAGCACTGCCGCATTGATTACGTTGAAAATAGATGGTCGCAATTTGTAATCATATACGTTGAATAAGGTTGCAATTACCGCTGGTCACGTTGGAAACTCGACGGAGATATTTGTATATAATAAATGTTGAATACAGTTGTAATTATAAACGTTGTATAAAATTATACTCAGAAACGTTGAGTAAACTTGCAATCATCAGTGTTGAATAATTTTGTACTTATAAACGTTGAATAAGATGATAAGTAGCAACGTTAAATAAATTTGCAATCCTCAGCGTTGAATACTTATATACGTTGAATAAAATGATAAGTAGAAACGTTAAATAAACTTGCAATCAACAGCTTTGAATAATTTTGTACTTATAAATGTTGAATAAAATAATAAGTAGAAACGGTAGATAAACTTTCAATCAACAGCGTTGAATAATTTTGTACTTATAAACGTTGAATAAAATGTTAAGTAGAAACGGTGGATCGGATTGTAAACATAAGCGTCGAATCAATTTATAATCACAGGTGAGTATGGCAATAATAAACACACAGCAATACCAAGCAATTATAGTCGAATACGTTGAAAATTCAAGGTATCCGTTAGTATAAACAATCGGTAATTAAAGTTGTAGACATAGATGAACACGTTGATAATTCCAGGCAATAATAAGCTTGCACAGCCGTTGAATACATTGGCACGTACAGGTGACTATTTGTATAACTAGTCGTTAAACAACCCTCTGATACAGCTAAAGGCGTTGTAAATAAAATTATGTGTTGACAACAAAAAATGTAATAAATTGTACCAATACTAGTTACATAATTCGTTGAAGTGGAACTGTAATAATTTGTATCAATGATGGTGGAGCAATACGTTGAAAGGTAATTGTTGAAGTATGCGTCGAAATCCAAAAAAAAATGTAATAAATTGTACCAATACCAGTTAAATAATTCGTTGAAGTAGAACTGTAATAATTTGTATCAATGATTGTGGTGCAATACGTTGAAATGAAATTGTTGAAGTAGGCGTCGAAATCCAAACAAAAATGTAATAAATTGCACCAATACTAGTTAAATAATTCGTTGAAGTAGAACTGTAATAATTTGTATCAATGATGGTGGAGCAATACGTTGAAAGGTAATTGTTGAAGTATGCGTCGAAATCCAAAAAAAATGTAATAAATTGTACCAATACCAGTTAAATAATTCGTTGAAGTAGAACTGTAATAATTTGTATCAATGATTGTGGTGCAATACGTTGAAATGAAATTGTTGAAGTAGGCGTCGAAATCCAAACAAAAATGTAATAAATTGCACCAATACTAGTTAAATAATTCGTTGAAGTAGAACTGTAATAATTTGTATCAATGATTGTGGTGCAATACGTTGATAACCTCCAAAACTTGGTAAAAATGTGGCGTGGAAAATACGGTAGCATCAACACAAAAATTGTATTTAAATAACGCGTTTTGATAAGCCCAATTTACAGCAGCAATAGTAAATCTTTGATGTAAATGTTGAGTCGTAATATGTAGTGATAGCAAAAAAAAAAATTTGAGCTGAATGTTGGTTTGAAATATGTAACAACCGATGACTTGATATAAAGGTTGATTTGGTAACAGCAAAAAAATTCAATATCAAGGTGGCGTTGGAATATGTACACCAAACCGTAGCAACAGTAAACCTTGGTAACAAGGTTGAGTGGAATTATGTATAACCTCCGGTAGCAACAGCCAAAAAACTTGATACCAATGATGCGTTTAACTATATCAGGCAATTACTGGTAAAATTTTGAATAGATTGTGTACTGAATCCAACTTTGCAGGACACTTTCTAATTGCAATCACACCGCGTATCAATTCAAATCACAACAACTAACATAAATTTTATTTTCAATACAACACAAAATAGTTTAATCATTTTTCCGTTATTTTAATTTAACATTTTTACTTTTAAATGCTTACTTACAAACAGAGCATTATGCGAAATACAGTTTAATTATAACACGATTTGATTTGCGTTTTGAAAATCACCAATTGAAACTATTAAAATTACTAGAATAAATAATTTGGTATTTCTTACTTGTATCGAACAGACGAAAGGATTTTTGTTATTTTTTTCCCAACAACTAAAAATTTTTATATTAATAACTTTAATTTAGCTATGATGAAAAAGAAACCATTTTGGTTATACAACATTTAGAAAATTCAATTTCACTAACTTTAACAAACTTATCGTATATAACAATACAATATAAAACATTTAGAAAATTAAATTTCACTAAATTTAACAAACTTATCGTATAGAACAATATTTAAAACATTGAGAAACGTAAATTTCACTAAATTTAACAAACTTATCGTATAGAACAATACATAAAAAAAAATTGTGCTAAGAGCGCTCGGTTACTGATAAACTAGGGTATAACACACACATATATATATTTTTTTTGTAATTTCTTTTTTTTTATAATGAATGGTTACGGCACATAACCAATGTATATCATTTTTTTTTTCGTATTTTTATTTTTTTTTTAAATTGATTTGTAACACAACACAAAACATATAATAATTTTTTTTTGGATAAATCTATTTTGATTTATATTTTTGGTTTGTTTTGCACCGCACAAAATAGAACAAGAAGAGAGTCAAACAAGCTACAATGGCTCATTATATAGCCAAAATTTTCAGTATCGAAAAAACCGAATACAGGGTTGTAGATGTAAGACAATTAATTTACATCAAGCATACAATTGTTAGGAATTTTTATGGTTACACAAAACTGTTTATGATTTAGTAATATTGCACAAAAATAATTTTGCGACACAAATCATTTCCGATACATTAATAACATTTAACATTGAATTTAAAATGAATTAAATGCAAATTCAATCGATGTTATGGTGTTTAGGTATTACAAAACTACAATCTACTATATCAGCACAGTGAAGTTCAGTTCCATAACGAAAAGATTGTTTGAAGCAAAATATTCATACAAAGATAAATCGAATGTTTAACAAAGCAAGATAGTAATTCTTTGTGTAATGACCCGTTATCCTAAATTTTACCAAAATTCACAATCTCTTAACCAAATCGTCAAGGGTGAATAAACTTAGTCGTTTAGTGCTGTTTATTTAATATTTCGAAATAGAAATATTAATTAAATGGCAACATTACGATTGTTCAACAATTCTGCAAAATCGCATAATTGTTGTACAATGTAAATGTAAATGAACGATGGGTTTTTCACCTTTGATTGTTTTGTAGGGGAATTGATTAATACTTTAATTTAATTTGATTGGCTTAACGATTTTTAAAACATATAAATAAATAACGGTTCATTACGCTCCCTTCCAAAAAATATAACAAATGTAGATTTTATAGATTATTTTTGTAGATTGAGTTTTGATTTGATTTTTGAAAAAGAAAAGAGTTATGTGGTGTTGTGAGAAACTCGGTAGAGTGATAGTCGTCAAAATAAAATAATAGTTCTTAATAATATTAGTTTTTATACACTTTTTTTATAATAGTTACAGTTGTTTTTCGAAATAAAAATAAAAGTTAAATATTGTTATCGTTTGCTTCTTAATTAATAAAAGTGTGAATACCAAAACTTCCGAAACTTTAGAAGTTTTTTGTGGATACCAGAAGTAGGTAGGTACCACATTTGGCGCAGCCGGAAACAGCCACGACTGGCTTGTTTGTTTAAATAAAAAATATCAGTGCAGGAACATTTAAAAAATAAACAGTGAATAGTAAAAACAGTGAAATATATTTGTTTTAAACATTGTCAGGCACAAAGTGAACAAGAAAGTGAATTCTTTTTCCATAAATTAATATGCAATTCAAATACAACATATACACAACATTTATAGTACAATAGCCAATCGGTTACATCCAAAATCGAAACTTAAACGAATAATATAACTTAAGTACAACATTTGGCTAAAAGTATTATCTACAACAATATTTGAACGGCTTTAATAAAAGCAACAAACGGCCAAACGGCTTTGATAAAAACAACAAACATCCAAACGGGCATGATCAGAACTCAACCACCAGAGGAAGTTTTCAAACCATCACATCAAATAGCAACACCTGAGGTAGCTGTAAATCCAACAGGAAACAACAAATCAGCGTTCGTGTCAACAATCAAAACTAGGTCACAATTAAAGAGTGAGTCTTCTTTTAATCCTAATACTAATAATAATAATAAAATTTGTAAATTAGAAACTAACACAATGAATGACAGTTTTTTAATTATAACTAAATATTTGGAAGCAATTCCTGAAATTTCAAAAGAATTTAAAGATCGTGTTGAGGTGGATTGTTTCCTTGACTCTTGTCAAGCGGCGTTAGCTAATTTAACACCCGAGTTACAAAAAGATTTTTTATTACGAATATCATCACGGGTAAAAAAGGGTGAAGACGCTTTCAGACGTCTCCGAGAATGTAAATTAAAATCGTTCGCGGAATTGAAAGGGGCAGTCGAAAAAATATTTTTACCGTCAAAAACTACTTCGGAAGTAACCGAACAAATTAATACTTGCGTACAGTATACAACTGAAACCATCAGTGAGTTCTCAGAGAGACTTCAGGAATTAGCGGCTGAAGCAGTGTCTGTGATTAGATCAGCTTACCCTGGAGAAGACACTAAAGTTGCGGAGACGGAAATAAAAAAACAAACCATACGTTCTTTTAAGTTAGGTATTAGAAATCCCTCAGTACAAGACGGATTGCGTTTGGTTACTAACAAAACTATTTCAGAATTGACGGACTTAGCTTTAAATTTAGAAGATTTTGAAAGGCACAAAAGAACAAACCAGAGTTGTCAGACTAACCCTTCACTCGAACTTCTGAACAACCTTCTCAGAGTAGAACCTTCATCTCAACCAGTACTGAATTTGTTAGAAATGCTCTCTAAAAATAACAATAACACTCCAAATCCCATCCCAACAAAAGTGGAATCATCGCAAGACAACAATTTAATGGAAAAAATGGTACAACAGTTGGAAAAACTGAATACATCCCTTACGAACAAATGTACATATTGTAAACGCGACGGGCATGCAATAGTAGAGTGCAGGACGAAATTGAGGAATCAGTATTTTAATAGTTGTCGAAGAACTGGTCATACAATTCAAAATTGCCGTAGGAACAATTTTTCAAGAAATAACTACCGAGACTCCAACATTGATCCGAACAGAAATCAGGTTTCAAATCACTATCCGAACCATCAAAATTTTTCTTACCGTGATGACAGGAATCCGCAGTTTAGAACACAGGGTGAACCTCAGAACATGGCACCGATGAATAGAAATCAGCCGACTAGTAGTAATAACGTTAGACTAATGGAAGCTTGTGCAATCTCATCAGAATCGGCAGACAACTATTCGGGAAACTCCCCTGGCAAGACCTGCAACCAACAGGTTGGAGCCAACCAAGACAATGCTTAGGGTACAATCAAATAAATCAACCAAATAAAATAAATCCAGAAAACCCACACCTAAACTTACAAAGCACCAATCAAATTGTTTCTCCAACAGTAGACGTTTATTTAGACATTTCAAACAAACCACTAACACGAATGTTAATTGATACAGGAGCAGAGATTTCTTTAATTAAATTTACTATGTTAAACGACTCCGCCAGGATTAATTACACTGACAAAATTTTATTTAGAGGTATTAACAGTACGATAAAAGAAACAATTGGTAGCATTTACACAACTATAGATAATGATCCAAATTTGGTACAAAAATTTCAAGTAGTCCACGACGATACAAATATAATAACAGACGGAATACTGGGTCTGGATTTCTTAATTAACAAAACTGATATTAGCTTCGTAAACAATAAACTAAAAATTCACACACAAACCGCTGAAAAACAGATATCATTTGGATGTTACTATTAAAAACACGAAAACAATAAAGGAAATGGTGCAACGACGATGCCGGGAGCGACCCCGAATAAAAGTCAATCGTTGGAATCAACGATTAAAGGTCCCAGTACTCCTAGTTTAAACCAAGAGGAACAGGAAATACCTACTAAGTGTCGAACCATTCGTAATGGGGACACCAAAGATAATATCATAAATCAATCGCATTTGGAGATCCAACCAAAAATAGAAAATAGAAGAATAGTATTCGATAAACAAGATTTCACTGAAAAAACTCTAAAAAACCGAGAGAACGCGTACGAAAACGAAAAAGGAAATGATACAACTATGCCGGGAGCGTCCCCAAATAAAGGTCAATCGTTGGAAGCAACGGTTAAAGGTCCCAGCATTCCTAGCTTAATCCAAGAGGAGAAATGTCGATCCATTCGTAATGGGGACATCAAGGAAAATATCAAACATCAATCACATATTGAGATTCAAACCGAAGAAGAAAATAAAAGAGCAATATCCGAACCACAAGATTTTACTGAACAAAAAATACACAGCAGAAATAGAGAGAAAACCACAGAAATTCTAGAAACAAGTAATGAAGTAGAAACAAAAGAACTAACCAATAACTCAGATGTGATGAATAAATTTGAAGAGTATTACCTAGTAAACGATGATGAAAGAACGTTTCAACAGGACATGCAGATTAACTTAGTAGGCAAAGTTAACATCAATAGAAACACTATTCCAGCCAGATCAACCAGACTAGTTGAAATAATTTTAGTTGAGAAAGTAACAGAAGAAGGGCAGAACGTTTTATGCGAGAAAACCGAAGTCGAACCAGGTGTATACACAGGTAATACGCTAACGAAAATTAAAGATAATAAAATAATTCTTCCGATAATCAATACAAAAACTGAAAATGTAGAGCTGAAGAATTTCTCACCAAAATATAAGCCAATAAATATGGAAGAATTTGTTAAAGTGAATATAGGTCCAAGAGAAGAAATAGAGAGTAAGGGAGGAGCACCCGACAAAACCAGATTAGATAAGGTGTTGGAACTTTTAGATTCAGAGCGATATGCCAACCTATCTGAAGAGGACAGAATTGACACAATAGAAATGATCAAGGAAAATGAGGATATATTCCATCTTGAAGGGGAAAAGCTAACATACACCAACGAAATCAATCATAAAATAGAGGTCAAGCCAGGGACAATGCCAATCAATCAAAAGAACTACAGATTACCAGAAGTGCATAGGCAAGAGATTCATAGACAAATACAAGATTTGCTTGAAAACGACATAATCACACCCAGCCGCAGTCCGTGGAATTCGCCAGTGCTACTTGTGCCAAAACGAAGCGAGACCCAATTGAAGTTCAGAATGGTTGTCGATTTTAGGAAACTCAACCAAAACACCATTGGAGAAGTGTTTCCTTTACCCAGAATAGAGGAGATTTTGGATCAACTGGGGAATGCCCGATACTTTTCTACGCTCGATTTAGCGAGTGGTTACCACCAAATTGCCATAAATCCAAACGACAGGGAAAAAACTGCGTTCAGTAGCAACACTGGTCATTTCGAATTTAAACGTATGCCGTTTGGTCTTTCAAACGCGCCTGCCACCTTCCAAAGGTTGATGAACCACGCACTGACAGGATTGAATGGACTTATTTGCTTTGTTTATCTAGACGATATAATAGTCTACGGTAGGGATGTAAAGGATCATAACAAAAAATTAAGACAAATTTTCAGTCGAATCAGAGAAGCTAATCTAAAGCTCCAACCAGAAAAAACGAAACTACTAAGAGAAGAGGTAAGTTACTTAGGACATATTTGCGGCCAAGATGGCGTAAGACCCGATCCGAGCAGGTCAGATATAATAAAAAATTATCCTCAACCAAGAACGTTGCGGCAGGTTCAGTCATTCTTAGGTTTCGTAAGCTACTACCGGAAGTTTATTCCAAAACTAGCCGAATGGGCCCTTCCTATCAACAAGCTCTTGAGAAATGCAAAAAAGGGAGCAATAAAATGGACGGAAAGCTGTCAAAAATCATTTAATAAAATAAAAGAAAATTTAGTTGTACCACCTTTGCTCATCCACCCTGATTTTTCAAAACATTTTTTTCTAACCACTGACGCAAGTAAGGAGGCCTTAGGAGCAGTGCTTTCACAAGGAACACCAGGGGAAGATAAACCAGTTTGCTATGCTAGCCGTTGTTTAAACAATGCCGAAAAGAACTATTCCACGATTGAGAGAGAGTTACTAGCTATTGTATGGGCGGTCAAGGTATTCAGGTGTTACCTCTATGGCAGACACTTCACCGTTTTTACCGATCACAAACCGTTAAAGGGAATGCTCAAACTTAAGGATCCGTCATCACGTTTATTAAGGTTACAGCTAAAATTATTTGACTACGATTACGCCGTAGAATACAAACCGGGAAAATCTAATGTTATAGCAGATGGTCTTAGTAGAATACCACCGAATTCTCTGAATGAATATAACCAGGAAAAGCATAATACGACTCTTCGAGTGGTCACACGTAACCAAGCAAAGATTGCTAATCGGAACGACGAAGCAATTACACCACCAGTAATCTCTATAGAACCTCCCACGCTAAATTCAGAGTACAATCCAAGTCAAAGAGATACCATTTATGACCTAGACGAAGTTATACGGAACATCGAATATCCTGCATCCAAAGATGAGGAAGATATTCAAGACAAGGCCGAAAAACACAAGGAACGCGAAAATATCATAACACTAAAAACAGAAGACGAAATCAAGAAAGTCTTGCGTGATCTACATGATCACCCATTAGGAGGACATTTAGGAATAAAAAAAACACTAATTAGAGCGAAACGACAATTTTACTGGAAAGGGATGAAAAAGGATATTGTAAACTACATAGGAAAATGCAAGTTATGTCAAGAAATAAAATCCACCAAACTAACAAAAATGCCAATGGTAGTATCTGAAAATGCGGAGAAACCATTCGACAAGGTATACCTCGGTATTGTGGGTCCGTTGGAAGTCACACCTCGTGGAAACAAGTACATTCTAACCTTCCAGGACGACCTTAGTCGTTTCTTCGATTGCTACCCCATGCAGAGCATAGATGCAAACACCGTCGCCAGAACTTTTTTTGATGAGATTATTTCCCGTTATCGTATTCCTAAGACCCTAATAACGGACCAAGGGACGAATTTTACATCAGATATTTTTAAAAAAGTAAATTCCTGGGAATAAAAAAATTGGAAACGACCGCCTACCATCCGCAGGCCAACGGGATTCTAGAACGAAGTCACAGACCATTAAAAGACTATCTAAAATGTTTTTGCAACAAAATGTTGGACTGGGACCAACATTTACGACAAGCCGTATTCGTGAGAAATAATACGATAAACTCTTCCACGAAATTAACACCTATGGACATACTTTTTGGGTTTACAGCCGACTTACCATCGAGTATAACACAAGCGCCTCTTCCTGTCTACACAACTGACAACTACTACTTTGAACTACAGAACAAGCTTAGACGAACGTATCAGATTGCTAAGGAAAATCTTATAAAAAGCAAATTAATAAACTAGAAATACTACGATAGGTATACAAATGAAAAGAATTTCATTGTGGGAGATCAGGTGTATCTGTTAAACCCGAAAATGCAAGGGAGCGCCACCAAACAATGGATAGGCCCCTACGAAGTTGTTGGAATAGATGGTGAGGTAACAACATCAATAAAAGTGGGTAATAAGATAAAAAAAGTCCACAATAATAGACTAAAACTCGCAAACTTAGCATAAAATTTTTATTTAACCACATATCATTTAAATTTACTTACATTTAAGGAAATTAGTTTAAATTCACTTACATTTCAAAAATTAAATTTTAACGAAAATTTTTAAGGCTCAAACTAATCGATGGTCCTACCAATGTTTCAGAGACCAAGATGAGGTACCTTACCATACTAATACTACTTACGTCGCTTACACTCATCAAAACAGAAAAACAAGTAATATCACTGGATCCGATAGAAACCAACGGTGTTCTGTTTGAAAGCATTGGGAAGTCACTTTTTTATAAAAATAAATGGTCCATAATCACTTATGTTACAAAACCGGATAGCCAAGGTCTAAGGGAATTTACTCTTTTCTGTCAGAATAAATTAAAACCACTCTGTGAACCTAGAGAAGATATATTTGTTGCCAATTGCTTAAGTTTTATCCAAGAAATCGAATATATCACTAGCCAAATTACGATTTTAGACGGAACAATCAATTTCTATTTTCAATCACAACTTAAACGACGCAAACGAGGAGCTATCAATTTAATAGGGAGCCTCTCGAAAACTCTGTTCGGAACCATGGATAACACAGACTCAGACAAAATTTTTCACAAACTGAACGATCTCGATAACACAAATATAAAAACAATAGATCTTATGGAACAGCAGACGACACTTCTAAAAAATAATTTAAACTGGACTAAATCAGCTCTCACGGACATGGAAACTCAAATAGCTTTGTTAGATACTAAAGTCGACAATCTCGAACAGGAATACCTCAAAAACCTTAATGATAGGGCTAATGAACTGGAGCAGATGATAATGATAGAGGAAATTATGACATTTACAATTTTAAAAATCTCAGAATGGCAACACAAACAGGCGGAACTGATTTCAGTAATTAACCAAATACTTACTGGCAAAATACACCCTGCACTACTTGATTGGAGGTTTATCGAAGAGAAACTAATAAACATAACAAGGTTTAACAATTTCCCTGGATTTCTATTACAAACCATTCAGTTACAACAACTGATGGAAATCCACGTTGCCCTGGGAAATGACAAAATAATTGTGAAAATAGATATACCTCTGGTAGAAAACTTAATCTTCACAAATTATTTAATACACATTACCCCGATAAACGTGAACGGCACAATGATGAGCTTCGACATTGAAGACAAAACACTGACAGTGTCATCCGAGCCACATAGCTTCATCATAATGGAAAGCACAGACTTAAACAACTGTAGGATTATAATGACCAAAAATTATACTTGGAATATTTGCGAGAACAAATATCCAATAATATTGAGTTCCGAGTTCAGTTGCTTAACCAACCTCTACGATCACTACGCCGTGGCACATGATAAATGCAAAGTCAAGGTATGGCCCTCAGAAGTAGATATTGTTCACAAACTAAGAAAACCAAACAACTGGTTAATATTACCTACACGCACTTTCGCACTGGAAATTGAAACAAACCTTGGGGAAACTCAAACGTTATTAGTCAATAGATCCAGTATCTTACAAATCAACACCGACTGCAAAGTTAGGTTGGACAACATTATGCTACCCTACGAGAAAGCAAACGAGGTGAATACACACTTCAAGACGGCAAGCAAACACATGCGGGCTCAGATATTGACTAGAATAGAGACACATGAAGACACAAATAAGAATAGAACTAAATCTGCGGTGTTATTGACGAACAGCGATAAGTCTAGCCAATTGTGGAACAAAAATAGCATGGAACTGGACAGTTTCAAAAATAAATTAAGATTGGAAAAAGAAATTAGGGTAAGACAACAAAACTATTTAGGAAACGAAGGACAGGTGATACATATCGCAGTCACAATTGCATTACTAATCGTAATATTGGTGGCGATCATATACTTCTATCGTGTAATATATATAAAACGCATTGGAACCAAAAAACGCTTAGAAAAGCACCATAATAATTCAAATCCCGAACAACCTGAAATAGTAATTAGGAAGGATGAGACAGATCTAACAGACAGGTCGGATATGGCAATCGAACTGAGAAGCTTTGCCCGATCCAGAACCGACATATACAGTTAAGGGTCAAGGAAATCAATAGACACGAACTCCTAAATTCAAAGAACCTTAAAATAAAAAGAAAAGAAAATTAATCAAATTCTTGTTTATCTAAATATCATAAACCTTATTTCAAAATAATAAAACAAAATTTTACAAATTCTCTATAATTTTTTTTCAATATAATTTTTGATTAAATAAATATTTTTGCCAAAAACAAATAAGTCCATATTCCTATAATAAGCAAAATTCATAAAACAAAAACAGATGATCATTCATCGAAAAATAATTTAATAAAACCTTTTACATATAAAATGCATAAGTAGAGTAAATTTCTACACAAAACTAGAATAAGGCAATGTTCATAAAAATTTCAAGTTCAATGTTGTATGATTGTAAAATGTGACCTAGTTTGTTTATAAAAAAAAAATAAATATCTGATATCATTACTCTATCAAAGAAATAAAAAAAAAAAAAATAATAGTTATTTATTATACAAGGGAAAAAAGTAGTAGATTTTAGCTCGAGGTTGTGTTGTCTCCCGACGCGAAGCGGAGGGAGACAAAAAACCGAGAGCTAAAATCTACAATTTTTCCCGTGTATAATACACTATTTTTTTCTGTGACTGGATAAATCGTCGCTTTAATAATGAAATAACTTATACCATATATACGTTGTTATTATATAATGGGTGCGCTGCATTCCCCATAAGGATGTCTATAAAGTGGCATTTTAACATTTTTCAATTTTTTTATAACTGGGGGTGAAAATTAATATATTGTTGATTAACGTACATGCAAATTTGAATTTGGTTAAATATTGAAATAGCGTAAATGCATGTACGATATTTCAATTCCTACAGAATAATAACTTGGGTAAAATCAGTGTCGTATGCTTTACATACATTACGATCGCCACACGAAATGGTAAATCTAAAATATTGTATACGCATCATTCATTACTACATGATATTCTGGTTCATATAAATAAAACATTGTAAAAATATTATGCGTTAGTTCTAAATAATTAGTTTTAGGCTTGATCGTACTTCCATACAAAATGAAATAACGTATATGAAATATGAAATAACGTATAAGGTACCTAATTGAATTTTCACCTCTTTTTAGGTAGAAAAGCCAGCAGGTACCAATGTGAAATTTTAATATGCTGTGGGGAAATTAGTCAAGATTAATTGGAAGACATTTTTTTTCCAATATCTTTATTCATTCAATAGTGCTGCCGAGTTTATGAAAATCAGAAAATCGAAAAATCTTTAAACCCAATTATCTCGAAACTACACTTTTGCGAATACGTTGTTTCATTATTAAAGCGACGAAATATTAATATAATTATTCAAAAAATACCATTAAACAAATATTACAATATGTATATTCACCACACCATGCGAATTTTTCTTGAATAAAAACTTAAAATTAAGTTTCATTTTATTTGTCAAAACCAGTTATTAACATCAAGAAGAAAACGGTATAACTTTTCATTAACATTAAAATAGTCATAAATGTTCATAAATATTCATAATATTTATCATTTATGTGTATATATGTATTTATATATATATTTTTATCTATCCGGGAAAAAAGTACATACTTTTTTCCCGGGGAAAAAAGTATTTTATGAAAAGTAGCATTTTTGCACCTGTCAGCAGAAGTAAAATGTTAAACTTTTTTCCCGTCACAGAAAAAAAGATTTTTCGTTAAATTTAAATGCATTTCTATCATATCATGTTTCATTAAAAAAAAAAGTTTTTAGAATAACAATTACATAAGGAACATTTGTCTCTAAAGTCTAACCAACAACAAATTTTTAATATACTATTATAATTTATAATACATAAGTTTAGAATTGCAAACTAATATGCTAAATTATATTACAAACAGATGATCTTCTATCAATAAAAAAAAAAAGATGAATGAAAGTACATAGAAAATTTTTTTTACACAAATCTAGAATAAGCGGTTTAGATTATGTAATTTTAAGGTTATTGTATTTAAAAAAGAAAAAAAAATTAAATTCATATAATAATTTTATTTGTTAGATATTTTATTTGAAAATTTAAGTTAAGCAATTAATAGAGATATTTCGAGAAGATATACCTTTAGGTATAGAGGTATATCCTCTCTTCTTTTAGATGGCAGGGAGATGTAATGACCCGTTATCCTAAATTTTACCAAAATTCACAATCTCTTAACCAAATCGTCAAGGGTGAATAAACTTAGTCGTTTAGTGCTGTTTATTTAATATTTCGAAATAGAAATATTAATTAAATAGCAACATTACGATTGTTCAACAATTCTGCAAAATCGCATAATTGTTGTACAATGTAAATGTAAATGAACGATGGGTTTTTCACCTTTGATTGTTTTGTAGGGGAATTGATTAATACTTTAATTTAATTTGATTGGCTTAACGATTTTTAAAACATATAAATAAATAACGGTTCATTACGCTCCCTTCCAAAAAATATAACAAATGTAGATTTTATAGATTATTTTTGTAGATTGAGTTTTGATTTGATTTTTGAAAAAGAAAAGAGTTATGTGGTGTTGTGAGAAACTCGGTAGAGTGATAGTCGTCAAAATAAAATAATAGTTCTTAATAATATTAGTTTTTATACACTTTTTTTATAATAGTTACAGTTGTTTTTCGAAATAAAAATAAAAGTTAAATATTGTTATCGTTTGCTTCTTAATTAATAAAAGTGTGAATACCAAAACTTCCGAAACTTTAGAAGTTTTTTGTGGATACTAGAAGTAGGTAGGTACCACATTTGTATGTTGACGATTGGACAAATACGCACAGCTGTTATGAGGTTTGAAAACTTTGTCGTTTAATAGCGGTTAGTATATGGAGAATCCAAATTCAAATAGTATAGTGAAAATAATCGGATGGAAACGTAGCGTGAGTCAATTTTAGTGGGTTGTAAAATTAAATTTTAATGTTTATATAGATAATATTTAAGGAAAATTTTTAATTAATTCAAATTAATTAATATTATATTATATTAATTAATATTTAAAATTAGTGTAATTAGTTCAATTCTCTTCAAATGTGTCTGTCCAGCTATTGAAAATTTAAGTAAGTTTTAGGAAAAATAAGAAAACTATGGGTTACGGGGACTATAAGAAATATGACTATTGATGGTGACTGGATGAGAAACTATTACGAGCTGTACATGTTCATAAAAAAAAAAATTGACAACTAATGAATCTGAGACTATACGAAAAATGTGTCTGTTAATGATGGATGAAAAAAAAACTATTACAAGCTACTTATGGTAATCACAAATGACACTAAAGAATCAGAGACTATAATACACCGTGTTCAAGCATTCTTCCAGGCTATCCATTACAATTGGAATATCGTTGTTTTACATAGTTCTTTTTCAAATAAAATCAAACGGAAATTATGTTAATAAATCGCAACGAACCAAATAATTGATTCTGGTAAAACCTACGTTAGGGAGGAAGCCGTGACATTGATACTCCAATCAGAGAGAACTACGTCATCAATTTAGGAGAGCCATTTCTCGATTACCATATAAGTCCCGTATTTCTACAATATTGATACAACAGTTACTACCGTTTTTTTTTTCAACTATCGTATACAGGCTTCAACGAAACTTTTATGCGATAATGCTATAATGTTGGTATCAATGTTTGCCTCATAGGTGTATCAACTGATCAGCAATCGCTGAGCTCTTACAGCGCAACATATATATTATTTTCATCAACTTCATTTCTTGCAACGTATTTTTGTGCCGTGTTGCTATCATCCATTTCAATTTGGACAACAAACATTTTTTTTGGTATCTACACATTGGTGCCTCGTATTTTCAACGCATGCGACCGTAGCTGCAATTGATTCACCATTTATATATATACAATTTTTTTTTTGCATGGTGTTTTCCGCATAGTCCACCGTATTTACCATCCATTCATCGTTTATGTATACAAGCTGTTACATTGCATCTTCAGCGTATGTGACGGTACTTACAAGTTTCTTCAACGGTTATTTAAACAAGTCATGACATTGAAGTTTCAACATATTCAACCGTAGTTACGAACTGATTCAACGATATTTTATATCCTATTATTACATTGGTCTTTACAACGTTTCCATCTATAGTTACAAATCTATTCAATAAAGTGGTGCACTGTATTGTCATCGTTTTCAACTATACTTGCAAATCTGTTCAACGGTCACTTATATGGATTGTTGTACTGCATTTTTAACGTATGCGGCTGTATTGACAAATTTATTTAACGAGTGGTTATATCAATTATTGCCTGGAACCTTCGGCGTATTCCATTATTCTTGCGATATATTCAACGAGTATTTTTTATAACAACGAGTATTTTTTATAAAATTTTTATAACGTATTCAACTATAAATATAACTTCATTCAACGATTATTTTTATAACATATTCAACTATAAATATAACTGTATTCAACGAGTACTTATATCAATTATTGCATTGAACCTTCGGCGTATTCCATTATTCTTGCAATATATTCAACGAGTATTTTTTTTATAACGTATTCAACTATAAATATAACTTCATTCAACGATTATTTTTATAACATATTCAACTATAAATATAACTGCATTCAACGATTACTTATATCAATCATTGCTTTGGGTTTATTCAACGTATTTGGAAGTTTATTTAACGTTTATTACCTGGTATTGTGAACGTGTTCATCTCAATTTATTCAACGTGTTATACAAATTGTTACCTGTTTTTCACCAAAGTATTTGGACACAATTATTGCTGATGGAGGGCTGAGCCTGTAAGACGTTGTGGCCGGCCGGATTTAATTAATGGGGTGAGTGACGTTATTTTTTTATTTCTTTTCTTAGTTTAACGTAGAAGTGTGAATGTGCGTGAAGGGGCGTATTAGTGATTGAATGGGGGCGTGTTAGTCGTTGCTTGTGTGTGCGAGTTGGCGGTGTGTGTAGCAAGGCACCTATAGCCTGAATTGGAAATGATTCTAATCTCAATATTAACCTTCCAAATACGTTTTCTTTAATTATCTTGCCCAGATCTGTGATTTTATATTTTTTTTTGTAAACCAAGAATCATTCGCAATCAACCTGTATTACAATAAAAAAAAAAACGAAAACCAAATTCTTGTTATGTTTTAGGTTCAAGTAATATATAATAAATTAACCAACTGTAACCTGCAGGTATGGAAATAAACTGGTTTGGACATGAGGATCTAACTTACCAATAAAATTTATATTTTTTTTTGATTGTAATTATTTTTGTTTTGGGAATTACCTATGGTTTTAACAATTTGTTTTTAAATGTTATTAATAAAGGAAAGGGGAAGTATTCAATAACGACTTTCAATATAGCGTGTGACGTTCACCAGTGCTCTAAGATTCGATCTACGGTTTACCAGCAATGGCAGTGGTTTATGGGCTGTACCATGGTGCTCATGTGACAGCAATACAACTCAATCTTGATTACTATCACTTGCGATGCGTGCTACGGGTCTTGGAGCTTAAGTGTCTTGCTTCGCCGTCTGAATGTGTGGGTGAATGTTAGTATGTGTGAAGTGTGAGTGTGTGGGCGTCTGAGAGTGATTGTGGGGGTTGGACGTGTTGATCGTAGGTCTTTCGCAAACGGGGTCGCCAGAGTCTCCCTTTTCCACTTGTATTTTTATTCATATCGGTGACTTTTCGTAAATAGCGTACATTTCTGTATTTGTGCTGAAGTAGCAGGGTTTCTTAATCGTTCCCAAGGATTGAAGCTAGCTTGGGGCAAAAAAATAAATCTCGCTAGGTACGCTTCCTGCTATGCCATTCTCATTGGTTCGCCAATGAGAAAGCTCTTCATTACAAATTGGCGCCCAACGTGGGGCTACTCTAAGGGTTTCTACAGCAATGTAGGACTCTGGAGGAGTCCCTTCACAAAACAAAAATCTTTGAAAAAATTTTTTTAAAAAATTTTTCTTCAAAATTAATTTTTCGTTTCCACCATTCAATAGTTAGAGGCTCTGGCGACGGGAAGCAACTCCCTGCTTCAAACGTGCAGGAGCGAAGGAAGTCTGAGATTCTTCAGACTTTCTTCGATGGGGTTTTGCGTCCCCACGCCTCCAGCTACAACTCTCCTTTTGTTTTTGTTTGAAACGCAAGGGTGGGAATGATTCTTCGGGATCATTCTCAATGGGCTTTACAAACCCACGGACCCTAGTAACGGCTGGGTTTCTTACTGGCACGGGGAATGCCGGAGGTGACCAGATGCCAGGATTAGATATTTGTGGATTGGTGTATACGCCTATCACATCCATCCTGGTCATCTGGTTAGTCTCTGGGTTCGCTGTGGCAGCGAGATTCACAGCTGGGCTAACGACTCCCTAACGTTAGAGTCCCCTCCCTGGAGCGTTAGCACCCTATGGTCTGAGTTGTCCAGTTCTCACGAATGATACTGGGGAACATCTTCCAAGGCAGTCAGATATCAACTGCTGAGGGAAGAGTTCGCCCAGCCTTCATGTCGTGAGTTAATTGGATTAGCTCAGATCATAGCACCTCGCCCGTATGTGTTAGTGGCGTGGATCGCAGTTGACGAGTGTTGATTGATTGAATGATGGTTCAGAGGATTTATCTTCTGACCATCCCATCAGCACTCGTCCACTGGGTGAGACACCATCAGCACATACCCCACCTTATTCCTTTCCCACCTTACCTTTTCCCATCCTTATACATCCCTTCTTGCTCCCTTTCCCTTACCTTGTTCCCATCCTTTAAAGTAGCATATCTTAATTTTTTTTCTTGGTCCCAACTTAATAACTATAATCAACGACAATCTTAAGAAAGAGCGGCGTTCACCACTTCCAACCCAGTGTGATAGATACCCCATGGTGTGGTCTGGTCCGTCCGTCCTCCGTCCACCGATAATAAATAAATAAAAGAATAAAGAATAAATATAAGAAACAGATAAATAATTTATAGATAAAAAAATAAATAAATAAATAAATATAACACTAAAGAAAAATTTTACTCAAAACTGCTGATAATTTCAGTTAACTAATTGTTTTTCTTCTCTAACAATTTTAGGAGCCGGCCTATAGTAAATTAAAAAAAAAAAAGGGAAATCAAGAACTAAATTAAATAAATATAACATTCAAGAATTAAATTATAAGGAAAAAAACAAATAACAAAGGTCAAGAAGTCTTGAAATACCAAGGATCAAGACAATTAAATTATAGACGAAAGCATTACAATTTTCAAACACTCTGGATTGATGACAACAATCACCGTAAAATTTTTTTTTTGTTAGTAACTAATTGCATGGTAGTTGTAAGTCTTTTGCATTATTGATTTAATATTTTAATTTTGAAAATTCATATAATTTGATTTAAAATTTTAATTTTGAAAATTTATATAATTTGATTCCACATTTTAATTTTGAAAATTTATATAATTCTCCTTGTCGAACCGGTAGGCTTGCCGCACTTTTTTTTGATTTTCGAGTTCTGGGAACTCCAGAGTCGCCCGAAATCGATTCGGAGATTTTTGTTTAATCCACCGCCTGCAATAGTGTAGTATATTAATTTTTCCCGCATTTTGTTTCATAATTTTTGTTCCCCACTTACATCGTCAATAATAGTATAGCTTACTTGCTTTTTCTCGCACTTCATTTTCGCGTCTGTTTGATCACCCGATTAAACTGCTGTCTGTTAAAACCAGTAAACTTTCTTTAGCTTGACATCGTCTGTCCTGGGATCGCCGGATTTGCCCAGCCCCAATTGAGTCCGGAATTTGTATTTGTCAATCCACTTTGTGTCTCCATAGCCTTAGAATACCGATTTAATCTCCAAGGTCCATTGTTTTGTTCGCTCTGACGTAAGTGAAAAAGCCAGACAAAGCATTCTATTTGTTTGTTTGTTTTTTTGACTTAGATTAGAGTCCCGGGAACCCCCAGATCTGACCGGAATTGGGTCTGGAAAAGTTTATATAATTGCCATCTTCTGGCATATTCTTAGTACTTATTTTCTCTCACAGTACAACTTTTACCTTGTTTGGTCAAATACAAGCATCAGCCAAGATAGTATTTTTTTTTTGTGTGTTTCACACTCGGCTGTTGTCAGATTAACATTTTTCTTCAAAACAAAAAAATAATACTTGTGTCGAATTGGTCAGATCTCGCGCAGCTGTTCGAGGTTTGAATAATTATAATGTCAGCTCCCGATAGGATTTACGTAGCGGTATAGTTGGTACATCACGTCGAGTGCTTTAACCTATTGAAAATAAAATTATAAATACTGATATCATAAACGTTTTTTTTTGTATTCGATGAAGTCAATTGGCTCCTTGAAACCTCATATCTAGTGCCGAGCGAACAAATTACTCGGTATTTGCGTAATCGTGAACCAATACTGGCGGCCAGTGTGACTTTAAATGAAAAATTTCGAACAATTTTACGGAATTATATGCCGTACCCAGTCAATGTCGCACCCTAACGTGAACTTCCAATTTTATATGGAATCAAACCATTTACTAACGAGATTCCATAACCGAAAGGTAAACTTAATGAAAGGTAATTGTGGATTGTGGAAATAGAAAAATACATTTCGGTTGGTTTCGTTTACACAATGTTCAATGTTTCCTAATTCTCAATCTCGTGCCGAACGTTATTGTAAATTACTGATTAACGATGAGTGGCGCCCCTGAGCCTGAACGTCTGAAATTATTATTAAAAATTTTTTTTTGGGATTCCAAATTTTGAATTGTAAATAACAACCGCTCTAGTTACTTGCGGAATTGAGACAGAACATATACATCTAATATCTAAATCTGGGTGCTCCCAATGACGTCACTGATTTATTGACATCGTAATGAACGAGGCGTTACGGAAGTTTTGGACTCAATAATGTTTAGATAGGTTAGAATTTCGAAAACGGACGGGCTCGATGGCATGAAAAGACACATCAATTTTAAAATTGCAAAATTCAAAAGATTAAGTTGTTGATTGTGCTATGATGTGGAAGAGATAGCATCAGTTGAAATATTTCTTTTTGTTGCTATTACAAATGAATCGAATGATTTGTCGGATTCACCAAATTCTAAAATAACTGAAAACCATAAATCTTGTCAGTCGCAGGTCTATTGAATCCCCTGTGATTTGAGCTAGGAAAATAATTGATGGTCCTATTGTAGATAATAGGCTCCGATCTTGTCTATTCTTGTATTCGCAGATAACTTAATTTCAGGCCAGGTGAAATACTGGCTTGTGTTTAGATATTGAGATTCTTCCAGGAGTTGCGGTATGGAGATTGTGGTTACCCGAGGAGTACGCTGACGAGTGTATGACGAGGGCCCACAATCCACCAGCCGCATCACATGGGGGTTTAGCAAAAACAAAATATTGTGTTCTGTCGTAATATTATTTTGAGCGATGCAGATAAACGGCCAATAAATTACATGTATTGCTCGCCAAAAGCTTGCGAAGCCAACGTTTGAAGGTTGGTAGGTGGCGCCGCCTACGAGCTGGAAGACTTGGTTTCCAAACGCAGAGGTGTATACCATTCTAAGGACATTCGAGCCTAAAAATCTAAAAGTAGTGTCTGTTTCAGTAAAATATTGTGTAACATTTGCAACATTTTTTTTGTTTCCCATACATGACTGGTTGACGTTCTTAATGACCTGAAAGTATGAGGGTGATTTCGTTTCAAAGTTATAACACAGCTAGTGGCTTCAACTGTGAAGTGTTATTATCGTTCATGAGCTGTGACCGATTTTCTCTCACTGCGTAATTTCTGCTAGTCAGTTCACCGACTGAAGGTATTATTATCTTGAGTCACCTGATGGTTCAGAGACCACCTACGTAAATTTCGAATTCCCCATTTCGGATGCGTACAATAGTTAGCCCGGCTAGCTCCGTCGTGAGAAGCATGAGACTCTTATTAGCTCAGGTGTAGGGTTCGAGCCTGAATAACGTAAGTACAGGAGACGAAGGGTGTTTCTCGTTAAAGGAGTCGTTCGATTGTTGGTTCACTTTTCGATCATGTAACAATTTGATTTTTTGTTTTTTTTTTTTACTTTAGAGTCCCGGGAACCCCCAGATCTGCCCGAAATTGGGTCTGGATTGTTTTGTTTATCCATCGTTCACAATAGATTAGTATACCGTTTTTTCTCGTTACCCCTTCAAAAATGTTTGTCTGTATAGTCGTAGATAATTTATTTCTGCTAAGAATGGGCTATGAAATACCAATCGGTTTGATTACTAATTTGTAGAACATTGAAGTGCCCCTCCGTACTAATATGGATATGCAAGATCTATTTGATACCAGTCTATGCTTTTTTCAACTTCTTTTTGGTCATGAGTCCTCCCAAAAAGTACTTGTTCTGTAATGGATAGCCTGGGCTAACGTCTGAACACCGTGTATTATAGTCTCTGATTCATTAGTTGTCATTTTGATTAACATAAGCAGCCTGTAATAGTTTTTCATTCATCCATCATTAACCGACACCTTTTTCTAATAGTCTCAGTAGCTCATAGTTATTTTTTTTTTAATTTGATTACATAAACATTAATATTTAATTTTGCAGCCCCCTAAAATTGGCGCATAATGCTTTTTCATCCGTTTAATTTCACCATACTATTTAAATTTGGATTCTCCATACACTAACCGCGATTAAACAACAAAGTTTTTCAAGCCTCAAAACAGCTGTGCGTATTTGTCCAATCGTCAACATACAAAGATTTAGTATCTTGTTCTGATAAACATTCGATTTTTTTGTATGAATATTTTCCTCCAAATAATCTTTCCGTTAGGGAACTGAATTTCACTGTAATGCTATTATAGACTATGGTTTTGTAATACCTAAACACCATACAGTCGATCAAACCCGCATTTAACTCATTTTAATTCATTGTTAATTGTTATCAATGTGTCGGAAATGATCTGTGTCGCAAAATTATTTTTGTACAATATTGCTAAATAACAAACAGTTTTTTTTTAACTATAAAAAGTTCCTAACAATTATATACTTGATGTTAATTAATTGCCTTACATCTAAAACCCTGTATTCGAGTTTTTTCGATGTTGAAATTTCGGGCTATATAATGAGCCACTGTAAATTTTTCATTCTCTTATTGTTTAGATTCGTTTTTCCGATTGGATTCAGATTGTGTTTTTTTTGACGTCTACAACAAGTTTGGTGTTCGAACTGATTTTTTAACATGGATGATTGTTATTAACCATTTGCTGTTGCTGGTTAATTTATTTTTCTGGGATTAATTGTGTGAGAGGATACGGAAGTTTGTACCAGCCAATAAACCGAGGACAGAGTCAGGTCAGATTGATTATCGCATCACCAGCGTAAAAGGGTATGAATTATTTTGTTTCACTTTGTAATACCATCAAACAAATAAATGTTATGGTTGTAAAAATGGCGATCGATGTTTAATGCGATTCGGCCGTATATAGACCGGATAATTATATTGTGCAAAACAAATTACAAATATAATTATAATACAAAAGCAAAACAAATTACATATTAATACGGCAATTATTGAACGGAAGAATTATTGAAGTGAAATTAACTTATTTGGTTAGCAGAATCCGCGATACGTAAAAGAAAAATGGCGAACTAGGTGAATTAGTTTTATTTTGCTTTCGGTCGTGTGTAATGGATAGCCTGGAAGAGTGCGTAAACTCAGTGTATTATAGTCTCAGATTTATTAGATTTCATTTTGTCATCTGTTCCGCTCTTAATGGTTTCTCATCCATTCACCTTCAATAGCCATACTCGTATAGTTCCCTTAACCCATGGTTTCCTTATTTTTCTTAAAATCTGACTAAGTTTTCAATGGCTGGACAGACGTATGTGAAAAAGAATTGAGCCGATTACACTGATTTCATTTATTAATCAATATAATATAATATTGGTTAAATTGAATTAATTAATAATTTTCTTTAAAAAAATCATCCATATAACATTAAAATTTAATCTTACAACACCCTAAAATTGGCGCGCGTTACGTTTCCATTCGAGTATTTTCAATATACTGCTTGAATTTGAATTTTCTAAACACCAATCGTAATGAAACAACGAAGTTTTCAAACCTCATAACAGCTGTGCGTATTTTTTTTATCCAATCGTCAACATACAAAGAATTATTATTTTGCTTTGTTAAACATTTGATTTATCTTGGTATGAATGTTTTGCTTTAAACAATTCTTCCGTTATTGAACTGATCTTCACTGTACTGATATAGTAGCTTGTAGTTTAATAAATGTCTATAACGTTTCTATATATCAATTTTGATTCAACAAAATTATAAAAGTTCATATACCGTTTCTACTTATCATTTTTGATGCAACAAAATTCTACAAGTTTATATAACGTGTCTACTTATCATTTGTGGATGCAACAAAACTACCCATCGATTGTAAATTTATATAACGTTTCTATATATCAATTTTGATTCAACAAAATTATACAAGCTTACATACCGTTTCTACTTATCATTTTGGACGCAACAAAGCTACCCATCGATTGCAAATTTATATAACGTTTCTATATATCAATTTTGATTCAACAAAATTATACAAGTTTATATACCGTTTCTACTTATCATTTTTGATGCAACAAAATTCTACAAGTTTATATAACGTGTCTACTTATCATTTGTGGATGCAACAAAACTACCCATCGATTGTAAATTTATATAACGTTTCTATATATCAATTTTGATTCAACAAAATTATACAAGTTCATATACCGTTTCTACTTATCATTTTTGATGCAACAAAATTCTACAAGTTTATATAACGTGTCTACTTATCATTTGTGGATGCAACAAAACTACCCATCGATTGTAAATTTATATAACGTTTCTATATATCAATTTTGACTCAACAAAATTATACAAGTTCATATACCGTTTCTACTTATCATTTTTGATGCAACAAACTTCTACAAGTTTATATAACGTTGCTACTTATCATTTTGATTCATCAAAGTATACAGCGATTGCAAGTTCATATAACGTTTCTACTCAGCATTTTGATTCAACAAAATTATCTAACGATTGCAAGTTTATTGAACGTTTCTGCTTAACAGTTTGGTACAACGTTTGTATGTGCAACTTTGACCAACGTTCGTGTTATACAAATTACCTTCGAGAGATTTCCAACGTGACCACCGTGCGGATGGAGGGCTGATCTAAACAGGATTTTGGAGGCTAGGAGGATATAACCATGGGTGAGTCGATTTGAATTTTTTTTCTTTACGTTTTTTTTCATTATTCTTATGATTTAGGGGTGTGAATGTGTGTGAAAAGACATGCCAGTGACTGACTGGGGGCGTGGTAGTCGTCGAATGTGTGGGTGAATGTTAACATGGGTGAAGTGTGAGTGTGTGGGCATCTGAGAGTATTTGTGGGGGTTGGACGTGCTGATCGTGGGTCTTTCGCCAAAGGGGTCGCCAGAGTTTCATTTTTCACACTTGTATTTGTTTCCATTTCTGATATATTTTCGTTAGTAGCGTACATTTCTGTATTTGTCCTGAAGTAGCAGGGTTTCTATATCGTTCCCATGGGCTGCAGCTAGCTTGGGGCAAGAAAATCAATCTCGCTAGGTACGCTTCCTGCTATGTCATTCTCATTGGTTCGCCAATGAGAAAGCGCTTCATTACAAATTGGCGCCCAACGTGGGGCTCCTCTAAGGGTTCTACAGCAATGTAGGACTCTGGAGGAGTCCCTCCATAATTTCAAAAAACTTAGAAAATTTTTTTTTTAAAAATTTTTTTCTTCTTAAAATTAACGTTCATTTTCCACCGAACCATAGTAAAAGACTCTGGCGGCGTAGAAGCAGTTCCCTGCTTCAAACGCGCAGGAGCAAAGGAAGTCTGAGATCCCTCAGACTTTTCTTTGATGGGGAGTTGCGTCCCTACGCCTCCAGCATTGTTTCTCCTTTTGTTTTTTTTGATAACGCAAGGGTGGGAATATTTCTTAGGAAGTATTCCCAATGGGCATTACAACCCCACGGACCCTAGTTACGAGCTGGGTTTCTGGCGATGGCACGAGGGCCGAAGGTGATTCAGGTGCCAGACCTAGACTGACGAGTATTGGTGTATACGCCAATTCTCGTCCGAGTCTGGTCACCTGGTCAGGCTTCGGGTTCGTAGTGTCCTCAGAGTCCAGTCCGAACTAATATTGTCTAATCGTTAGAGTCCCCTCCCGACAATATTGGTTTCCTATGGCCTGAGTGTTTCGGTTCCCCATGGATAATACTGAGGGACATTTTTCAAAGTAGCCCGATCAGCTACTGAGGGAAGATGTCCGCTCAGCTTTTATGCCGTGGCTGACTGGATCCACTCAGGTCATAGCACCTCGCCCGTATGTGTTGGTGGTGTGGATCGCAGTTGGCAGGTGTTGGTGATCGAATGGTAGTCCAGAGGATTTATCTTCTGGCCATCCCGTCAACACTTGTCAGCTGGGTGAGATCCCATTAGCACATACCCCATCTTATTCCTTTCCCACCCTACCTTTTCCCATCCTTTTACATCCCCTCTTCTTCCCTCTTCCTTTGCCTTTCCGATAGCTTATTTTCACTTTTCATTGGTCCCAAATAACAAAACAAAATTCCATATACAAACTAAATAGAAAGAACGGCGATCGGCACCTCCAACCCTTGAGTGATGGACACCCCGTGGTTGGATCCGACTTTCCTCCACCCGCCAAAAAAATAAATAATAAATAAATAAATAAATAAATAATAAATAAATAAATTGGTAAATGTTTATATATTTATACAAAAAAATAAATAAATAAATAAATATTTAATTGCGAACTATAAATAAAACTGCTGGTATTACCAAATACTAATCCGCTCTTTCTCCAACAATTTGTAGGTCCATCAAAATAATTAACTGACAAATCAATAAAAGGAAAATAATTAACATATAAATCAATAAATAAAAAAAAAAAGGGAAAATCAAGAATATAAAAATCAATACAAGGAAAATAAGAAGGATTTACAAACGAAAAAAAAAACACATAACAACATTGAAGACACCAGCTAATTTTAAGTATTTTAAGAAATCAAATTTAATTGAAAACTAATTTAATTTAAAAGAAAACAACGAAAAATTTGCCTACCCGAATTCGAAGGTTTTAATTTACTAATTTTGAACTCCGTGAGAGATTTGGCTTCAAGTTCGGGGAGAGGATTTTTTTTTTTGGATTCAATTCAGTATTTCATTGGCAGGGTAGCATTAAGTTTTTTTGTTACACTTAAAATTTCTTAGTCTTGTCAAACCGGTAGGCTTGCCGCACTGTTTATTCGATCGCTCAAAATTTTTTTTTCGTATTTTGCGACTTTCGCGGCACGGGAACCTCCAGATCTGCCCGGAATTGGGTCTGGAAAGTTCATATAATTGTCATCTTCTGCCATATTGTAGTATACTTATTTTCTTTTTTTTTTTTCTTTCGTAGTACAATTTTTACCTTGTTTGGTCAAAACAGATACAAGCATCCGCCAAGATAGTTTTTTTTGGTGTGTTACACACTCGGCTGTTGTCAGATTAACATTTTTCTTTAAAGCAAAAAAATCATACTTGTGTCGAATTGGTCAGATCTCGCGCGGCTGTCCAAGGTTTGAATACTTATATCGTCTTAATAATAACTATATCGACATACCACTCTTTAAACGCTACTCTAATTTCTTTGAACACAGCAGTATTTTCGTAATTGCCATCTTCTGCCATATTTGTAGCCTACTTATTTTCTCTCGAATCTCACCGTTTATTTTTATTGTTTTGTTCATATATCAGCACCTTGCAAAACAATTGTAAATAGTAATAAAATAATATCAAGATAATAATAAATTTTATTTAATATAATTGTCGAATTGCAAAAGATATTGTGCGGCGGTTTGAGTTTTCGTAATGTCTGCTGTTGATAAGATTGACGTTCTGGACAGGTCCAGCTCTTGTGCAGTCTGTCAACAAGAAATAGTGCCGGCCGACGTAAAACTTCTCACTCGGTGTAACCACCTCTTTCATGACATCTGCCTCAACGACTGGTTGTTGCAGAATAGCACCTGCCCAATTTGTCGAGCCGCTTGTGAGCGTGCAGAATTACAGAGGTTACCCCGAGGGATGGATAAAACTAATGATACAGTGGTACCACCACCACCGCGACCGGTGACCCGCTCTATTACCGCAGGTTGGCAACGTCGTCCTAGTATCGGAAATCAACACTCTTCTACTCCCTTGGCAAACCGCCTTCCACGATCTAGACTCGCCGATGAAGTGCGAGTGAATATAGCTCAACGATCTCCCATACATGGAGCCGCGGCAACGGAAGATCATGGTTTTCAGGAAGCTGTAAATGCTCATATCGATCAGGAAATTTCAAGGATTAATCACTCAATGATGCAATCACGTGCTCCGGCACCTGAAGTATTGTTACCCCTAGCACATAATGCAGTATCACCCACCACACCGCGCCATCCGTCGGTTCATTCCGGAAATTATCCACCAGTAAATGCGTATGTACGGAATAACGTACCGGTACCACCAATGTTTGCTGAACCTCCTCCTGCTCTTGCTCCGGCTAGAATACGAACACATCTCGATCAGCACTCCACAACGGTTAGAAATTGGAACGTAACGTTCTCAGGCAGACCCGATGGTCTGAATGTTGAAGCGTTCATCTTCAGAATAGAGCGGCTGACAGAGATGTGCTTAAATAGCGATTTTACTATTGTCACTCGTTGTCTGTACCTGTTGTTCACAGATCAAGCGGCTGATTGGTTCTGGAGATATTTTCGCCAGAACCGACAGCTTATTTGGACTGACTTGTGTCATGCTCTGCGAATAGAATTTCAGGACAGGCAGACGGACGAAGAGGTAAAGGAGCAGATGAGGGCCAGGAAACAACGGCCCACTGAATTGTTTGACGAATTCTTACAATCAATTTATCGACTAGGCGATAAACTACGAGTACCGATGCCGGATGTGGAGTTGTTCTCCTTAATTCGCAACAACTTACGATTGGAAATTAGAAAGGAGCTGCTATATGTTACCATTTATGGACTGGAACATCTGCGTCAGCTCTGCCGAGACCGCGAGAAGCTATGGCCCGAGTCTATAACCAGACCACGCGATTATAACATTAGACCTTCTAGACCGGTGTCAGAAGTAGACTTGGTTAGTGAATTCTCACAAATTCAAATTAGCGAAATGCCAACGGAATCGTTACCAATCACATCCAACGAACTCGCGGCAATACAGCCCGCCCCTAACATGAGACGAATAACCAGTTCAACTATTTGTTGGAACTGCAAACGACCTGGACATCGGTGGCACGATTGTCGTGAATCACAGCGTTTGTTTTGTTGGGGATGTGGGAAGGACGATGTGTTATGTCCTAATTGTGAAAATTGTCAGGGAAACCGAAGGGGGGGCCAGAATCCCACCACCTTTTCTCGCTCCCAGGACCTGTCTTAGATTCATCTAAGACCAAATTTAATTTGTCTCCTGATCCTTCGAATATTTCATCTACCAATCCCAATAACTTACCAGTTCATGATACACCGTTGAACCGAGCTTCAACATCCACTTTCGTAGAACGCCCGTCGAACACCGCTTTTGGTAGCATGGTACCCACTCATGATCCTAAGGTGAACTTATGGAAACGTACATTCGCTCAGGCGGAACCACCACCATTATGTACGCAACTCAAAACATTCCAACAAAGATTGAAAGAATACTTGAAAATACGCTCAAACATATTTGTCGATTCATTATCATCTTTGAAACCGCCATCGCGCTCTGCGCTCCGTTCTCGTATTTATTGGCAACAACGACATTTGTTTAAAACTAAAACCATTTCTTCTATTGTGAAATTGGCCAACGATGTGAGATCTTATGCCACAGTGGCAATATTGGGTAAACAACATACTGGACTGTTGGATAGTGGAGCGTCTTTGACTGTAATTGGTGGTGATTTTGCTAAAGAGATCGTGCAAACTCCAGACCTTTTGACTTACTCATCTGCAGTAGTTCGTACCGCCGATGGCCAAAGACAGAAGATTTTGGGATTTGTAAAAACAAAGATTTCATTTATGAACCAAGTCAGAACCCTGGACGTCTTCATTATCCCGTCTTTAACTCAAAATCTATATCTAGGTATAAATTTCTTTAACGCTTTTGGTTTGTTTAACCCGATATTTAACTTACCTACATTTTCGACTACGGAGTCAGGTATTTCAGAATTGTCTATGGACGATCAAGCACGTCTACAAAACACTATTCAGCTTCTACCATCATTTTCAAAAATGGGTCTGGGCCGAACGCATTTGATAGAACATGTTATTGATGTGGGGACGGCCGCTCCCATCAAACAACGTCACTACCCGATTTCGCCCGCCATTGCGAGACTGATGGGAGAAGAACTGGATAGAATGTTATCTCTGGGTATTATAGAGGTTTCAAACAGTCCATGGTCAAGTCCTGTGGTCTAAATTCGCAAACCTGGGAAGAATCGTCTTTGTTTGGGTAGTAGAAAGGTCAATACAGTTACTAAAAAGGATGCTTACCCCCTTCCACAGATAGATGGAATCTTGAGTCGTCTGCCACAGAGTAATTTCATTTCCAGTTCGGATCTGAAAGACGCTTTCTGGCAGATACCTCTAGAAAAACACTCCCGAGAGAAAACTGCTTTTACGGTCCCTGGGCGGCCATTGTATCAGTTCGTAAGAATGCCTTTCGGACTGTGCAATGCGCCGCAAACAATGACCAAATTGATGGACCAAGTAATTCCCCCACATCTCAAGTCGTGCGTCTTCGTATACTTGGATGATCTTCTAATAGTTACAGATACCTTTGAGGCCCATCTGAAACTGTTAGAAGATATCTCCCAGTGTCTTAGACGTGCGAACTTGACGATAAACGTGGAAAAAAGTAAGTTTCTCTTGCCGGATGTAAAATATTTGGGGTATGTAGTGGGAGGTGGTACGTTGAAAATCGATCCTGATAAAACTCAGGCTATTTCTGAATTTCCTACACCACGTACGTCCAAACAGATTCGACGATTCCTGGGTATGGCGGGTTATTATCGCCGTTTTATATCTGATTTCTCGGCTATGTCCTCTCCAATATCAGATTTGTTGAAGAAAAATTCTAATAAATTCGTATGGACACCCGAAGCTGAAATAGCATTTATAAATCTCAAAAATGCTCTTATACCAGCACCAGTCCTCATAAACCCCGACTATACTAAACCTTTTACTCTCCAGTGCGACGCTAGTAATGACGGTATAGGTTGTGTATTACTTCAGTGTGACATAGACGGTATGGAACATCCCATAGCGTACATGTCCAAGAAACTAAATTCTGCGCAACGCAATTACTCCACTAGTGAGAAAGAGTGTCTAGCCGCCGTACTGGGAGTAAAAAAATTTAGAGCGTATGTCGAGGGTCAGGCCTTTAAGATCATAACTGACCATGCTTCATTAAAATGGTTAATGCAACAAAAAGACCTTTCTGGTCGATTGGCTCGTTGGAGCTTGAAATTGCAGGGTTATGTCTTTGATATTGAGTACCGGAAAGGAAATTTAAACATAGTTCCAGACACTCTATCAAGACGTGACTCTGTTGACGTCATTTCTGAATTATGTCCAGTGCCTGACTTAGATCTTAATTCCCCTTTCTTCAACACTTCTCGATATTTGGAGTTGGTAAATCTGGTTACCGAAGCAGACGGTACATTGCCTGATCTGAAAGTAATTTCTGGTCGGGTTTATAAACGGACTTGTCTGGATCTTGATATTCCTTCAGAGGGTGAGGTTTGGAAATTGTGGTTACCTGAGGAATACACTGACGAGTGTATTGCAAGGGCCCACAATCCTCCTACCTCATCTCATGGAGGTCTAGTAAAACCCTGTATAATATTCGTAAATTTTACTATTGGCCTCGTATGTATACCCAGGTTAAATCGTACCTAGGAAATTGTAAGACCTGCAAAGAAATTAAAGCAACTAATGTTCCACTTCGTGCTCCCATGGTGTCTCCGATGAAAACAGAACGAATCGGTCAGCGATTGTATATCGATATTCTTGGCCCTTATCCTCGTTCAAAGGCCGGGAATATCGCTATTCTTGTAGTATTAGACCATGTTACGAAATATCCATTTTTGTTTCCTTTACGGAAGCTAACTGCTGAACCAATTTGTCATCTGTTGGCTACCAATGTCTTTCACATATTTGGTTGTCCCGAAGTTATTGTGTCCGATAATGGGACCCAATTCAAATCAAAACAGTTTGCAGATTTCTTGGCGAAGCACGGAGTGAAACACACATTACTGGCCTTATATTCACCTCAAGCTAATGCTTCTGAACGAGTAAATAGGAGTGTTTTATCTGGTATTCGAGCCTATTTACAGGAGGAGCATTCTAAATGGGATCTGCACTTGAGCGAGATCGCTTGTGCACTACGTTGTTCCCTGCACCAAACCCTTAAATGTTCCCCATATTACGCAATGTTTGGAATACCTATGGTGACTCATGGTTCGTCATATGAATTGCTGAGACGGTTGAATAGTCTACATGAACCCGGTGAAACGATTCTGCGACCTGATTATCTTAACAAGATTCGATTACGAATTCTAGATCTAACTGCCGAAGCATTTGTCAAGAGTGCTGAAAGATACAATTTACGAGCTCGAGTAACCTTGTTTAAACCAGGTGATACGGTGTTCCGAAGGAACTTTATTTTGAGTGATGCCGGTAAGAAATTGTCTGCTAAACTTGCACAGAAGTTTATTGAGACCAGAGTAATAAGGTTGGTAGGTAGCGCTGCCTACGAACTGGAAGACCTGGTTTCTAAACGTAGAGGTATTTATCATTCCAAGGACATTCGCGCCTTACATCGGTAATAATTGTTCTTTGTTTGTCAGTATGATAATAACTTCCGCTTGTGTTTCACAGCCCTTGCAAGTCAAGGATTATCGACGCCCATGAAGTATGAGGGTGGTTTCGTCTTGAATTCACAGTTCAGTGAGTGTGTATCCACTTTGGTGTTCGGGTTTTGTTTCAAATTTGTGTTGTTTTGACTATTGGCAAGCGAAAATTCCGAGATTGGATGTATTGAATTTGGTTCAATTAGTTACTTTGAAACTATGTGGACAGCCTTCAGAATCACTTGGACGGAAGCGTACAACAGTGTGGTCCGGCTAGCGTAGTCGGAGAAGCATGAGACAGGTGTGGGTTTCGAGCCTGCATAACGTAAAAGTGGAATTGTGTCGGAGATTTCCTTGTAGGAGTCGGTCCAATGAGATTTTATTTTTCGATCTTGTAGCAGAATGCCTAAATTTTTTTGTGACTTTAGAGTCTCGGGAACCCCCAGATCTGCCCAAAATTGGGTCTGGAAGATTTTAGTTATCCATCGCTTGCAATAGAGTAGAATACCGTTTTTATCGTTACCCCTCCAAAAGTTTTTTTTTGTATAATCATAGATACTTTGTTTCTGCTAAGACTGGGCTATGTAATACCGTTCGATTTGATTGCTAATTTATAGAACCTTGAAGTGCCTCACCATACTAATATGGATATGCAAGGTCTATTTGCGATCAGTCTATGCTTTTTTCAACTTCTTTTTGGACGGGAATTTCCTTCCAAAAAGTACTTGTTCTGTAATGGATAGCCTTGAAGAGTGCGTAAACCCAGTGTATTATAGTCTCAGATTTATTAGATTTCATTTTGTCATCTGTTCCGCTCTTAATGGTTTCTCATCCATTCACCTTCAATAGCCATATTCGTATAGTTCCCTTAACCCATGGTTTCCTTATTTTTCTTAAAATCTGACTAAGTTTTCAATGGCTGGACAGACGTATGTGAAAAAGAATTGAGCCGATTACACTGATTTCATTTATTAATCAATATAATATAATATTGGTTAAATTGAATTAATTAATAATTTTCTTTAAAAAATCATCCATATAACATTAAAATTTAATCTTACAACACCCTAAAATTGGCGCGCGTTACGTTTCCATTCGAGTATTTTCAATATACTGCTTGAATTTGAATTTTCTAAACACCAATCGTAATGAAACAACGAAGTTTTCAAACCTCATAACAGCTGTGCGTATTTTTTTTATCCAATCGTCAACATACAAAGAATTATTATTTTGCTTTGTTAAACATTTGATTTATCTTGGTATGAATGTTTTGCTTTAAACAATTCTTCCGTTATTGAACTGATCTTCACTGTACTGATATAGTAGCTTGTAGTTTAATAAATGTCTATAACGTTTCTATATATCAATTTTGATTCAAAAAAAATTATACAAGTTCATATACCGTTTCTACTTATCATTTTTGATGCAACAAAATTCTACAAGTTTATATAACGTGTCTACTTATCATTTGTGGATGCAACAAAACTACCCATCGATTGTAAATTTATATAACGTTTCTATATATCAATTTTGATTCAACAAAATTATACAAGCTTACATACCGTTTCTACTTATCATTTTGGACGCAACAAAGCTACCCATCGATTGCAAATTTATATAACGTTTCTATATATCAATTTTGATTCAACAAAATTATACAAGTTTATATACCGTTTCTACTTATCATTTTTGATGCAACAAAATTCTACAAGTTTATATAACGTGTCTACTTATCATTTGTGGATGCAACAAAACTACCCATCGATTGTAAATTTATATAACGTTTCTATATATCAATTTTGACTCAACAAAATTATACAAGTTCATATACCGTTTCTACTTATCATTTTTGATGCAACAAAATTCTACAAGTTTATATAACGTGTCTACTTATCATTTGTGGATGCAACAAAACTACCCATCGATTGTAAATTTATATAACGTTTCTATATATCAATTTTGACTCAACAAAATTATACAAGTTCATATACCGTTTCTACTTATCATTTTTGATGCAACAAACTTCTACAAGTTTATATAACGTTGCTACTTATCATTTTGATTCATCAAAGTATACAGTGATTGCAAGTTCATATAACGTTTCTACTCAGCATTTTGATTCAACAAAATTATCCAACGATTGCAAGTTTATTGAACGTTTCTGCCTAACAGTTTGGTACAACGTTTGTATGTGCAACTTTGACCAACGTTCGTGTTATACAAATTACTTTCGAGAGATTTCCAACGTGACCACCGTGCGGATGGAGGGCTGATCTAAACAGGATTTTGGAGGCTAGGAGGATATAACCATGGGTGAGTCGATTTGAATTTTTTTTCTTTACGTTTTTTTTCATTATTCTTATGATTTAGGGGTGTGAATGTGTGTGAAAAGACATGCCAGTGACTGACTGGGGGCGTGGTAGTCGTCGAATGTGTGGGTGAATGTTAACATGGGTGAAGTGTGAGTGTGTGGGCATCTGAGAGTATTTGTGGGGGTTGGACGTGCTGATCGTGGGTCTTTCGCCAAAGGGGTCGCCAGAGTTTCATTTTTCACACTTGTATTTGTTTCCATTTCTGATATATTTTCGTTAGTAGCGTACATTTCTGTATTTGTGCTGAAGTAGCAGGGTTTCTTTATCGTTCCCATGGGCTGCAGCTAGCTTGGGGCAAGAAAATCAATCTCGCTAGGTACGCTTCCTGCTATGTCATTCTCATTGGTTCGCCAATGAGAAAGCGCTTCATTACACGTGGTGTTAATCATTGGACATGATACAACTTTCCCGTAAAATAATTTGTTTTATGGAATATAAATAATAACGCTAAATAAAATTCCGGTGCATAATAAGCTAACCAAGTGTAACTGGTACTAATTTCTCGAGTGATTTATATGTTGGTGACTGACTGTGTGATCCAAAATTATCGATCTAAAAGATCTTGCTTCGTTCAACCTGTGATACTAATATTAAGTGAAAAATAGAACAAAAATCTCAAACTTAAATTAACACAATAAACTGTGATACTACTATTAAGTTATAAATAGGAAAAAAATCTCAAACTTAAATTAACCAAATCAACTGTGATACTAGTAGTATGTTACAAATAGAAAGAATCTGAAATTTCAATTAGACAAATAAGCTGTGTGTCGGTATAAATTAATTTATTAATACAAACATCTGTGCCTGTTACATTGTTATCGTAGATAAAATTATAAAACAATTTTACAATAATTCAGTAATAATTAGACTAATTAGGAAAATTTATAAGAGATTCTTATTAGAACTGTTAGTGATTGTGTTTGTCCGTCAAAATATTACTCTATGTCAATCATTCCTTGTTGGAAAATAACAAAAAAAAAATATAATAATATATGTGTACGAACAGTAGCCCTTAAGCTGATTATATAATTTGTTTGTTATAATAAAATCGCCTAAATTGGAATATCGTTGTTTTACATAGTTCTTTTTCAAATAAAATCAAACGGAAATTACGTTAATAAATTGCAACGAACCAAATAATTGATTCTGGTAAAACCTACGTTAGGGAGGAAGCCGTGACATTGATACTCCAATCAGAGAGAACTACGTCATCAATTTAGGGAGCCATTTCTCGATTACCATATTAGTCCCGTATTTCTACAATATTGATACAACAGTTACTACCGTTTTTTTCTCAACTATCGTATACAGGCTTCAACGAAACTTTTATGCGATAATGCTATAATGTTGGTATCAATGTTTGCCTCATAGGTGTATCAACTGATCAGCAATCGCTGAGCTCTTACAGCGCAACATATATATTATTTTCATCAACTTCATTTCTTGCAACGTATTTTTGTGCCGTGTTGCTATCATCCATTTCAATTTGGACAACAAAAATTTTTTTTGGTATCTACACATTGGTATTTTCAACGCATGCGACCGTAGCTGCAATTGATTCACCATTTATATATATACAATTTTTTTTTTGCATGGTGTTTTCCGCATAGTCCACCGTATTTACCATCCATTCATCGTTTATGTATACAAGCTGTTACATTGCATCTTCAGCGTATGTGACGGTACTTACAAGTTTCTTCAACGGTTATTTAAACAAGTCATGACATTGAAGTTTCAACATATTCAACCGTAGCTACGAACTGATTCAACGATATTTTATACCCAATTATTACATTGGTCTTTACAACGTTTCCATCTATAGTTACAAATCTATTCAATAAAGTGGTGCACTGTATTGTCATCGTTTTCAACTATACTTGCAAATCTGTTCAACGGTCACTTATATGGATTGTTGTACTGCATTTTTAACGTATGCGGCTGTATTGACAAATTTATTTAACGAGTGGTTATATCAATTATTGCCTGGAACCTTCGGCGTATTCCATTATTCTTGCGATATATTCAACGAGTATTTTTTATAACGTATTCAACTATAAATATAACTTCATTCAACGATTATTTTTATAACATATTCAACTATAAATATAACTGCATTCAACGAGTACTTATATCAATTATTGCATTGAACCTTCGGCGTATTCCATTATTCTTGCAATATATTCAACGAGTATTTTTTATAACGTATTCAACTATAAATATAACTTCATTCAACGATTATTTTTATAACAATAACTATAAATATAACTGCATTCAACGATTACTTATATCAATCATTGCTTTGGGTTTATTCAACGTATTTGGAAGTTTATTTAACGTTTATTACCTGGTATTGTGAACGTGTTCATCTCAATTTATTCAACGTGTTATACAAATTGTTACCTGTTTTTCACCAAAGTATTTGGACACAATTATTGCTGATGGAGGGCTGAGCCTGTAAGACGTTGTGGCCGGCCGGATTTAATTAATGGGGTGAGTGACGTTATTTTTTTATTTCTTTTCTTAGTTTAACGTAGAAGTGTGAATGTGCGTGAAGGGGCGTATTAGTGATTGAATGGGGGCGTGTTAGTCGTTGCTTGTGTGTGCGAGTTGGCGGTGTGTGTAGCAAGGCACCTATAGTCTGAATTGGAAATGATTCTAATCTCAATATTAACCTTCCAAATACGTTTTCTTTAATTATCTTGCCCAGATCTGTGATTTTATATTTTTTTTTGTAAACCAAGAATCATTCGCAATCAACCTGTATTACAATAAAAAAAAAAAAACGAAAACCAAATTCTTGTTATGTTTTAGGTTCAAGGAATATATAATAAATTAACCAACTGTAACCTGCAGGTATGGAAATAAACTGGTTTGGACATGAGGATCTAACTTACCAATAAAATTTATATTTTTTTTTGATTGTAATTATTTTTGTTTTGGGAATTACCTATGGTTTTAACAATTCGTTTTTAAATGTTACTAATAAAGAAAAGGGGAAGTATTCAATAACGACTTTCAATATAGCGTGTGACGTTCACCAGTGCTCTAAGATTCGATCTACGGCTTACCAGCAATGGCAGTGGTTTATGGGCTGTACCATGGTGCTCATGTGACAGCAATACAACTCAATCTTGATTACTATCACTTGCGATGCGTGCTACGGGTCTTGGAGCTTAAGTGTCTTGCTTCGCCGTCTGAATGTGTGGGTGAATGTTAGTATGTGTGAAGTGTGAGTGTGTGGGCGTCTGAGAGTGATTGTGGGGGTTGGACGTTTTGATCGTAGGTCTTTCGCAAACGGGGTCGCCAGAGTCTCCCTTTTCCACTTGTATTTTTATTCATATCGGTGATTTTTCGTAAATAGCGTACATTTCTGTATTTGTGCTGAAGTAGCAGGGTTTCTTAATCGTTCCCATGGATTGAAGCTAGCTTGGGGCAAAAAAATAAATCTCGCTAGGTACGCTTCCTGCTATGCCATTCTCATTGGTTCGCCAATGAGAAAGCTCTTCATTACAATATTTGGTTTGATCTGCAATGTCGATTGATGATTGGCGCCTGCATCGAAATTGGCTTCACCTGGTATCTATGGAATAGTATAAATGTTAAAGAGTCGCTTTTATTTTTATTACATTGTGTGTTCGTTTTGTAGCACCCACTTACCTCAACAAATAAATGTGGGCCAGCAGTGCGTTGAAACTTTGTGAATGGATTGCGACATTTTTTGCAACAGTTTTCATCGGGAAAACTGTTGATTATAGCTGATTTGAGATTGGCCATATCATTGTTGAATATGTTGCTATCAACGCTAAAAACAGGAAGAACGTGCTCATGTTTTCTAGACCTGCATCCTTTCCAATCACATTCGCCAATTTCAATGCAGCTGGGACAAGTTTTTAAAAATAATTTCAAAACGTCTGTAATAACTATGCTGCTGTTTCCAGATCTATATTGGCTATGCATCAATTTTGCACAAAGATTATTTATTGCTTTCATGTGTTTGCTGAAAAAAAGCAAATTTTCAATATCTTTTGAAAATAAATAAATACTAAATAAGACGTAAAATTCATAATCACACACCCTGTAGCCAACGCCTTGGCAATTTCGAAAATGCCATCATTTTCGTTTTCAATTGATGATCGGTATACTGGATTATATGCAATAGCTGTTGCCATAAGTTGAATGCCAACATCAAAGGCGCACGTATTTGACAATGAAACCTTTTTGCCTCCGATTTTGTATGTTGTTGATTTTAAATTTTCATTCACCAATCGACCGACGTGGACCTTTTTATTACGTGGAATCAGATTCCAGTTGGGCATTGTTGTTGCGTACTTGCTGTTTGTTGAATTTGATGTTCTCTTCCACTTTTCTTCATGGTTCATGTCTTTTGCATCAAGCACCTTTTTCTTGTTTTTTCCTTTTTTTACATTTTCAGCTTGATGACATTCCATGCATTTTCTTTGCTCACCATAACCTTCTTCATTGCCAATTGAAACTGATCATTCATCGAAAAGATGCACTGCCTTATTGCAAACATTTGTGCGCACCACCTGTTAAATGGCCATTGCTACAAGCAATGCATTTATTTTGATCATAATCTGTAGATGAAATTGTGTTTTGTTCTATTGGTGCACTTCCAACTGACCTGGCTTCTTGATTACCTTCGAATAACAAAACATTGCCACCGAGTTTTTGAACACTTTTTGTGTTGTTTTGTCTTGTTCATTTGATTCACCATTTGGATCAATTGTAGCATCAGCATCGGAAAAATTCAAATGTTCAAATTGGATTGAAAGAAATGTTTGAGACGCTTTAACTAAGCTACTATTTGACAACTGTATGTCTCTCTTAATGAATGCATCTGCACTGCAAGGAATTTGGTTTGCATGCAACTGTCTCATATTTTTAAAGTAGGTTTCTGAGCTCCACGATGAACCAACTAAGTTCGGACAACTGAAAAACTGGTTGGAAATGGCGCTGAACAGTGGAACGAAGAAACACCTTTGAGAATTCTTTATTTTCTAGAATATTATCGCGGTCGCCATCATCCGACAATGAAACCATTTCCTTCGCTTCTTTGTCGATGGCATAGATTCAAGCTGCTATATCTGTGTTTGAATCCGTTTCATTTGAATCACACGGATCACCTACACTTTCGACTGGTTCATCCTCTTCAACTTCTTCTGCTTCTTCTTCAGCATCAATTTTTCGTAAATAGTCAACAGCTTCCGTGTGTGTCCCTTCAATTTTTTTTCCGATGTATGTTTTTGCACTTTCGCAGACAGTATTTTGGCTAGTGCTCTCCGACATTCCTATACATAAAATCAAATTTAATTGAATAATTTCACGACATTTCAACAAAAATTGTTACTTGAAATTGAAGTAAAGTTAAAGTTACCTTCAGTTGACGAATAAGCCATAATTAAAACGAACAATATGATTCTTCGTGCCACATCTAAGCCCGTTTCTGTGATGAGCAAACCAACACAACGAAGATATGTTTGCCGAACTTTCGGTTTTGTGTTCACCAATTCTTTGCATTTTGCTACGTGTGCCATCACATGTGCTATATCGAAGCGTAGTTGAAATTCAAGTTTTTGTATTATTGAAGTTCATGCGGAACAATAAATTGACGTATTCAGTTAAATTTTTTTGCGTTGAGAAAACGCTCACAGCTGCATTTGAAAGTGCCGGAGACATGTCCACACAGAGCTCGTCTGGTACGCTTCCTCCGAGTCTAACAAATTCTTTCAACCAATATGAAATGAAATTGGCATTATGGACTTCAGATAGCATCGAAAATATTGGCATAAGTTCGTTCTTTCCAATTGAAATTGTAAGTGCATATAAATAAATATGTCCAGACAATTTTCCATCGGGCCTCTCTGAAATTGAAAGAGAATTTATTGAAACGAAAATAAGGATAAAAATTAATTGATAAGTTGCATTTTTCTTACGAATTTTGTGAACAATGGATCCTGTTGCATCAGCGGTGATTTTGATATGTTTTTTTTTTTTTAATAAAATGTGTTGTGTAATAGGGTTTAGAATATGTGTCACAACAACACATAAATACCTTTTAAGACCTAGGTCTAGACCTGGGTCCCACAACAACTGGCGTTCTAAGGTGTAGATTAACGCTTTTTTTAAACATCTGTTGGTTGAAGCCACCTGAGACTAAGTGTTCCGGCAAACTATTCCATTTGTACGCACTTCGGACAAAGAAGTCTCTCTGCGATCTGCCAGTATGACAGCGCGGGATCTTTACCGTTTCGCTGGTTTCGGCAGCCGATTGCCGAGTGGAACGGGGGTAAGAATAAGTTTGAGGCATGATGCCGCTGATTTTATCTGAGCACTGGTGATGACGATATTTGTAAAAAACAACGAGGTCAGCAACAGTGCGACGATGTTGTAGGGAATCAAGTTTTGATGTCAAAGTTCGATCACCCACAATTCGTATAGCTCGCTTTTGAACAGAGTCCAAGAGGGCCAAGATGGAAACAGAGGCTGCACCCCAAACTTGACAACAGTACTCCATACAGGGACGAATATAGGACTTATAAACATGGAGCAATTGGTATGGAGTGAAAAATTTTTTGCATCTATTTAGGAGGCCGAGTTTTTTAGACGCGCTTTTTGCCATCGCCATTGCATGATCGTTCCAGAGTAGGTCATTTGAAACTGTGACACCCAATAAACGAATGTTTTTACATTCACATCATCACACATACTAAATAAAATATCTTTGGGGAACTCGGTCTTTAATCTGGAAACAATCAACAGCTGTGTTTTGGTGGAGTTGAAATTGACAAGGTTTTGGTCACCCCAGTCGGCGACTTTATTCAGGTCTTTGTTCACGTTTATGGCAGCGTCTCTCCGGGCAGGATTAATTCGTTCGTGCATTTTACCTTTTGAAGGAAGGGGCTCGAACGACTTGTGCAGAGTACTATCATCTGCAAAGCTATTTATTGGGTTGCTGGTGATTTTCAACAATTCGTTGATATAAATCAAAAATAGGGTTGGGGACAATACTGAGCCTTGGGGTAAACCAGCGTTAATTAGTTTAGACTCAGAAGAAAATCCGTCTAAGGTTACCGAAATGTATCGGTTGGATAGAAAATTTTGAATCAGCTTCACAACATTGGGATGAAAACCGTACGCAACGAGCTTGTTGATTAAGTTGGCATGCCAGACTCGATCGAATGCCTTGGAGATGTCTAAAGCGATAACGTATGTTTCACCACCTTTATCAAGTATGCTGTTCCAACAATGCGCTACATAGTTTAATAGATCGGTAGTTGATCTTTTGTTTCGAACCGTATTGGCTGTCGGATATTAAATGATTTTCTTCCAGAAATTTTGAAGTATGTGTATTAATATAATGCTCATAGACTTTGGATAGGACCGATAGTAAAGCTATTGGCCTATAATTTGAGATATCGGATTTTGGTCCCTTTTTGGGGACGGGCTGGACATTTGCCAACTTCCAGCACGAGGGAAATATACCAGATTTGTAGGATTGGTAGAATATTTTAGTTAAAGTTGGTGCAAGTTCTTTGGAAAAGGTTTTTAAAATAGTGGGTGGAATATTGTCCATTCCTGATGCTTTGTTGATGTTTAACCCCTTTAAAAGTTTAGCGACTATTTTGGGTTTGAAGTGAAGTTCATTCATATTAACTCCTGAAGACTGGATTTGGGGTATTTCTTTAGGAGTTTCCAAACAGTGGAGTTCAGAGCAAAGCGTTCAGCGAACAAGTTAGCTTTTCTTGCGGGATCATTGACGATTAAATCACCATCAATAATAGGGGGAATAGAAAATTTTGTACCAGAATTTAAAGAATTAATGGTACTGTAGAAACTCTTGTCAGAAACAGACATAGACGTAAGTTTTGAGGCTTTCACTCTGTCAATTTCGGACTTTTCGTTTGAGATAATCTGATTAGATATTTTGTTGGCCTTTAGATATTGGGATCGATTAGTGGGAGTTTTGTTATGAATCCAAATATTAAATGATCTACGTTTGTTTCTAAGTGCCGTTTTGGCAGCTTTCGAATACAAGTATTTTTGTTTGGGTTTTACTATGGAGAAAGGGACAAATTTATTGATAGCAAATTGGATGGTTTCTGTAAAGTTTTTAGCAGAAACATTTACATTGCCAGTGTAAAAACAATGACGGTCGAAAGGGAAACCATGGAAAAAATTTTGAAGACCACTCTTATCCATTTTTGAGTAGTGAAATATTTTACGGGGTTTGGGAGCTGTAGTTTTAAGTAAATCAGTTTTGATAACTGATGAGATTAAATAATGATCAGAATTTCCAATACTACCTTTCGCGACATCGACACTCGTAATATCTGGCATTGTGGTAAGATAGAGATCTAAAAGAAAACTATTATCACCGCCATTACGGGGAGTGAAAGTCGGGCTTTTAACAATTTGGAATAGGCCCTGAGACGCGGCAAAAATTTCTGCCAGTTTTCCACTATTGTCAACATCGTCGGTCGATTTGGAGAATTCCAACCATGATTTGTTGTGGACGTTAAAGTCACCGGTAACGATAACTTCACAATTAGGGGACTTTGCTCTAATCTCGTCCATAATTTTTGTCAGTATATTAAAAAAGTTTGGGTTACGTTTGTTGTGGGACCGGTATAAAGCTATTGTAAAAAAAGTCATTTCTGGAAGACAAATTTTTAAAAACCATTGTATTGAAGCCGTCACCGTGTAGTTCAAAATTTGGAAAGCGCGTGTACGCAACACTCTCATGAATGAATGCGCATACGCCCTGATGGAGTTTGAAAGCTGATTCGAGCCTATATTTGGAATTAAGCGATTCTATAAAGAGAAAATTTTCAGAAACTTGTGTTTCTGTAAGGAATAGAATGTTCGGTTTGTCGTTGATAGCTCTGGTCGTTAGTGGACTGTATTTTTTGTAACTGTGGCGTATATATGAACTCGACGATGCCACATCAGCAATTGATGATAAACAGTATGATGACGATAAATTAGTATATACTATAATCAGCTGATGATAACTCAATAGCAATATACATCAGCAGTAATTGATAACAAAACAGTACGATGATGATGGATTAGTATATACTATAATCAGCTGATGATAACTCAATAGCAATATACATCAGCAGTAATTGATAACAGAACAGTACGATGATGATGACTTAGTATATACTATAATCAGCTGATGATAACTCAATAGCAATGTACATCAGCAGTAATTGATAATAAAACAGTACGATGATGATGAATTAGTATATACTATATTCAGCTGATGACAACTCAGTAGCAACATACATCAGCAGTAATTGATAATAAAACAGTACGATGATGATGAATTAGTATATACTATAATCAGCTGATGATAACTCAATAGCAATATACATCAGCAGTAATTGATAACAAACAGTGCGATGATGATGACTTAGTATATACTATAATCAGCTGATGATAACTCAGTAGCAATATACATCAGCAGTAATTGATAATAAAACAGTACGATGATGATGAATTAGTATATACTATAATCAGCTGATGATAACTCAATAGCAATGTACATCAGCAGTAATTGATAATAAACAGTACGATGATGATGGATTAGTATATACTATAATAGCTGATGATAACTCAATAGCAATATACATCAGCAGTAATTGATAATAAAACAGTACGATGATGATGGATTAGTATATACTATAATCAGCTGATGATAACTCAATAGCAATATACATCAGCAGTAATTGATAACAAAACAGTACGATGATGATGACTTAGTATATACTATAATCAGCTGATGATAACTCAGTAGCAATATACATCAGCAGTAATTGATAATAAAAACAGTACGATGACGATGACTTAGTATATACTATAATCAGCTGATGATAACTCAGTAGCAATATACATCAGCAGTAATTGATAATAAAAACAGTACGATGATGATGGATTAGTATATACTATAATCAGCTGATGATAACTCAATAGCAATATACATCAGCAGTAATTGATAACAAAACAGTACGATGATGATGACTTAGTATATACTATAATCAGCTGATGATAACTCAGTAGCAATATACATCAGCAGTAATTGATAATACAACAGTACGATGATGATGGATGAGTATATACTATAATCAGCTGATGATAACTCAGTAGCAATATACATCAGCAGTAATTGATAATACAACAGTACGATGATGATGGATCAGTATATACTATAATCAGCTGATGATAACTCAGTAGCAATATACATCAGCAGTAATTGATAATAAAACAGTACGATGATGATGGATTAGTATATACTATAATCAGCTGATGATAACTCAATAGCAATATACATCAGCAGTAATTGATAACAAAACAGTACGATGATGATGACTTAGTATATACTATAATCAGCTGATGATAACTCAGTAGCAATATACATCAGCAGTAATTGATAATACAACAGTACGATGATGATGGATTAGTATATACTTTAATCAGCTGATGATAACTCAGTAGCAATATACATCAGCAGTAATTGATAATAAAACAGTACGATGATGATGAATTAGTATATACTATAATCAGCTGATGATAACTCAATAGCAATATACATCAGCAGTAATTGATAACAAAACAGTACGATGATGATGAATTAGTATATACTGTAATCAGCTGATGATAACTCAATAGCAATATACATCAGCAGTAATTGATAATAAAACGGTACGATGATTAAAAATTGTACAAAAACCATTAAGTGGTTAACACAGACTTCAAACAAAAAATTAAACTAACATTAATAATTAAATTGAACTAGAACACAACAGTACAACGGCCCAAAGGCAAGAGAGATAAACTTCTAGAAACTTAATTTTTTATATATAATTTTCTGTCAAATACAAAACCACCACCAACGACAAATTAACATGTGGTGATCATTTTCGGAAGCTAACAAATTGTAAATGTGACCACCATTCAAATAATTGAGTGATTGACGAACTTATCGATGGTGTCTTTGGTTTTGACAGAACTATTATTGTTTACATTACATATTTAACTAATCAACCACTAAGTTTCATTTTGCTATGTTATAATTTTTTGAATAATTTATTTTATTTGTTTTTTGTTGCAGGTAAACAGCAATTAATGACAGTAACATTGTCTATGGAAAATTAATTGTTTTTTATGCTGTATAGTGATTCATTGGATAAGGTAAATTAATCTGATTTGATATTGACTATTTGTCAGGTTTATATGTTCCCCTTTCCATTTTAGGTTTATTCACTGTAATGAAGTGCCTCTCATGATGATAATGGGAGTGGCTTAGCAGGAAGCGTACCTAGAAATGTTGTATTGCCGTTCGACTTAGTCTCAATCATCGTGGATAAGAGATATTAATAACCTGCTGCTTCAGCACAAATACGGAAATGTACGCATTTTTCAAAGTAGATCAGAAATGGAAACAAATACAAGTGTGAAAATGAGACTCTGGCGACCCCCTTCTGCGAAAGAACCACGGTCGGCACGTTCAACCCCCTCGTTCACTCACATACGCCCACACACACACACACACATTCACACCCCTAAATCCCATGAATAGTAAGGAAAATCAATCAAATAGACTCACCCATGGTTGTATCCGCCTGGCCTCCAATCCTGTCGAAATCAGCACTCCATCAGCACGGAATTATAAACGTTGATTAAAGTGGTCACCATAAGCGTTGAATTTTATAATCAAAATTTTCGAATAAATTGGTAAACAAAATTGTTGTATAATATTGTAATCAAAATCGTTGAATAATTTGTAATCCAAATTGTTGAATAAAATTGTAATCAAAATCGTTGAGTAAATGTGTAATCATAAACATCAGAGAAATTGGTAATTATACACGTTGATTAAATTGGTCACCATAAGCGTTGAATTTTATAATCAAAATTGTCGAGTAAATTTGTAAGCAAAATTGTTATATAAAATTGTAATCAAAATCGTTGAATAGTTTGTAATCCAAATTGTTGAGTAGAATTGTATTCAAAATCGTTGAGTAAATGTGTAATCATAAACATCGAAGAAATTGGTAATTATACACGTTGATTAAATTGGTCACCATAAGCGTTGAATTTTATAATCAAAATTGTCGAGTAATTTTGTAAGCAAAATTGTTATATAAAATTGTAATCAAAATCGTTGAATAGTTTGTAATCCAAATTGTTGAGTAGAATTGTATTCAAAATTGTCGAATAAATTTGGAATCACAATCGTTGAATAAACTTGAAATCGTAATCGTTGAATAATGTTATAATCAAAATTGTTGAACAAAATGGAAATCAAAATCGTTGAATAGATGTGGAATCACATTCGTGGAATAAATTTGAAATCGAAATCGTTGTATAATTTTATAATCCAAATCGTTGAATAAATTTGGAATCAAAAAGTTGAATAAATGTGGAATCACAATCGGTGAATAAATTTGAAATCGAAATCGTTGTATAATTTTATAATCCAAATCGTTTAACAAATTTGGAATCAAAATAGTTGAAGAAATTTGTAATCATAAACATCGAAGAAATTGGTAATTATAAACGTCGATTAAATTTGGTATATAAAAAAAACAGTCGTTGGATAAGTTGGCAAACAAAGCCGTTGAATCAATTGGTTATCAAAAAGGTTGAATAATTTGGCAGACAAAATCGTTGCATAAAATTGTTATCAAAAATGTTGAAATAAATTGGTAAACGTAATCGTTGAATTTTATTTATAAATCGTCGAACAAATTTGTAAATCCATTCGTTGAATATATTTCTTATCAAATTCGTTGAATAAATTAATCAAAAATGTCGAATAAATTTGTTATCCAAATGGTTGAGTAGATTCGTTACCAAAACCGTTGAATATATTGGTTAACAAAATCGATGAATTTATTTGGTAGCAAAATCATTAAATAAACTGGTAATATAAATTGTACGAAACTATGTTGTCAAAGTTGGCCGAGTTGATATGAGTTAGATGAAAACATGGTATCACAGCTTGGCAATGACGGTATAGATGATTTATAAAAACTTGGTTGTACACGTTGCCAATGATGATCCAAGTCTGAAGAACACACTGGTCATAAACTTTGATGTGCTAATGTCAATATCGCATGAAATCTCGTTACGGACTTTGGCAAAGATGATATAAATTGGATGCGAGATCGTCGTCTGAACTTCGATATGACCATATAGATACGCTACAGAAATAGGTAAACGTTGACGATGTTAATTCCAGACAATGTAGCTGTGATGCGACGGCACAAAAATGTATGCTGTCTCCAAATAGCGGGGTATAGTAGCTTCACCAGGAAAATATAACGGTAAGATCCTGTACCCAAACGGTCATTCAATCAGACGGTTGTCTGTTCCACCACAAAAAAAAACCAGCATAGGAAGAAAATGTCGATACACCACGGTTGATTGATACAATAATTTATTTAATTTCAAGATCGTCACAGTGACACATATAATAACACTATATTATTTAAATCACACATAGGTAAAATTTAACTTAATTAAATGCCTACGTAAACTTTTATTAACCTAGAATCAAGGTCAGTTCAATCGACTATCATAAGTATAAAAAGGTATTCATTAATTATTAACAGGAACAAAAATAATCATGAAGCATGTATATCAACAAATCATTTTACTAATAGCTATCTAATGTTAATAGATTCTTACACTATGATTTACAGCAATAAAAAAAACACAAAACAGCAAACAAAATCGATAATTAATCTAGTTCGATACATTCGAAAAATCAGCCGACACTTAAAACGAAAACTGTATATCTCGTAACAATAATGATAATGTAAACTTTTGGTATATACCGTTAAAAAAATGACTAGACACGAAAACCGGAGTTTTTCTTCATTAAATGTACCGTAAGGTTTCACGAATTCACTGGAGCAAGTTTGCTTTATATAAAAAGAACGTTCTCAAGCAAACTATAATGCCAAGGGCAATTAACTAGATATTAAATAAAGTTACCTTAGATTTGCGAATCTTCAAACAAAATTTCACCATATGCGCACCAAGAAATATATCACGGATTTTGTATACTGTTACACATAACACTGACACATCACAAAACAAATAAATATTTTTTTTTTGATACATGGATAATTCCTTTTTTATGGAGATTATTTTACATTTAATTTCTTTTCTTTTTTATTATCTTTTTGTTTTCTATAATTACGTTAATAAACATTTTCCTTGGCAACCGTAAAAAGGAATACTTTTCTAATCAAAAAAAATCTGAACACCTGTTGCCAGCTGTCAAAGCAAAATCCAATAGGATAATTGTAATAATATTAATCGACGTCAAACATCAAAAATCAAAAGTAATAGAAGGAGCGTATTCGTGTGAATAGCAATTAAAACTAAGAGAATGAAAAGGCTACAGTGGCTCATTATATAGCCAAATTTCCAGTCTCGCAACAACTCGAATACAGTGTTTAGATGGGAGATAATTAATTTACATCAGATTTTCAAATTATTGGGAACTTTTTATAGTTACACCAAACCGTTTGCTGTTTGATAATATTGTACGAAAATAAGGTTGTGACCCAAGATATTTCCGACACATCCATAACACGTATAATTGAATTCAAAATGAATCAAATACAGATTCGATCAATGTTATGATGTTTAGACATTTATTAACTACATTCTGCAATATCAGTACAGTGAAGTTCAGTTCAATAACGGAAGGATTGTTTAAAGCAAAACACTCATACAAAGACAAATCAAATGTTTAACAAAGCAAAAATAGTAATTCGTTGTATGTTGACGATTGGAAACAAAATACACGTAGCTGTTATGAGGTTTTGAGAATTTCGTTGTTTCATTACGGTTTGTGTTTTGGGAAAAAAAAATTCAAACTCAAGTAGTAAGGCGAGAACAATCGAATGGAAGTATAGCGTGCGTCAATTTTAGTGCGTTGTAAGATTAAATTCTGATTAAATTTTAGTGGTTATACGGATGATGATTAAAGAAAATTATTAATTAATTCAAATTAACCAATATTATGTTATATTAATGAATAAATAAATCAGGGTAATTAGTGCAATTTTCTTTCTCCTATACGTTTGTCCGGCTATTGCAGATTCAGTTAGATTTTAAGAAATATAAGGAAACTATGGGTTAAGGAAACTACACGAAATATGACTATTGATGATGAAGGGATGAGAATCTATTACAAGTGGTACAGATTAATATGAGGCACAACAACTAAGGAAACCGGCGACTGTAATACACTATGTGCTGACATTAGTCCAGACTATCCATTACATCACGGATGATTATTGACGGTAATGCTGAAGGCGTTACCATATTCCCAACCTTTAAAGGGGTATTAGTAGGTGATTCTAAACTTCAACATTGTGAACTGATTAATATGCTGTCATTAATTAATGTAGACCTCAACAATAATTTTAAAATTAGATAGTTAATCGAACTAATACATAACCAATACATCAACTAGTAACTTATAATGTAATATTTACTCAATTAAATGATTATACATTAATTATTGGAATATTGTTTCGAAATATTGAATATTGAATCGAACTAATACATAACTAATACATTAACTAGTAACTTATAACGTAATATTTACTCAATTAAATGACTTACATTAATTATTGATGATGATTAATGACATACATACATTAATGACATACTCAATTAAATGACATACATTAATAATTAATGAAATTACATTAATTATTGGAATATTGTTTCGAAATATTGAATATTGGATCGAACTAATACATAACTAATACATCAACTAGTAACTTATAACGTAATATTTACTCAATTAAATGACTATACATTAATTATTGGAATATTGTTTCTTACAAACTATTACCAATTTATGAACAAGTTGTTTACAATAACAATGTTCAGACAATATAAATCGATGAATAATAATTTTTATTTTTTAAACTTACTAAAACTTAATATTCACACTTATCAATTTCCAATCATCAAATAACTACGACAAATGGATGAATGGAACAATAAGTCAACAGCACTCGACTATACACATTGTATACTTATCAATATGAGTCTCTCTTGAGACGTGAAACATGAAATCGTTGTGAACAATGATTGACTCGAGTTACAATTAGTGTTGAAAAATATCCACGGCTGTCCAACATACAACGCGATGAGTGGCAACTAATTGCTTAAATGTACAAGACAGTCATGATTGTCGGTTGAATGTACAATCGCAACCTTAGGAGCAATTCCATTGCATGATTGGAGACTATTTCGACGAAAATTAACATCCCTTACGATAAAATTGAGAAATTAAATATCTTGATCGTGTATGACACAATAAATCGAAGTATGGGTGCATACACGGTCTGCAGGATCACGGACGAAGTCAAGATCAATCAAATCTGTATGTTTGACGAACGTATGACGACTAATATTTGCTCATCTGAGCAAACGCATATCACCAATATGAGTGGTGACTATTAGGTTCAATTTAAATAGGGCTTCCAGTTTTCAAAAGTTGTTCGGCGGGACAATATGTAGAAATGTGAATAAATGTAAAAGTCGTCGGAAAAGAGACATGTTATTTAAATTTTACTTTTTTAATAATTATAACTAGGAAGGCCCGGCGTGCTTCGCTACGCTTATAAATAAAGTTTTTGCGTAGACATTTTGTTGACGTAGAAGCAATGATTTCAAAAAGTGGTAATGAGAAATGCTAGCATATAATTTTTAATTTTTCTTTTTAAATATATGAATGAAAAATAATCAGAACTCTAGCTGATCAGTTCGGATATATGAAAAATTAGCGATCAAATAAGTTTAATTTTATCTCTAACTTATTTGATCGCTAATTTTTCATATATCCGAACTGATCAGCTAGAGTTCTGATTATTTTTCATTCATATATTTAAAAAGAAAAATTAAAAATTATATGCTAGCATTTCTCGTTACCACTTTTTGAAATCATTGCTTCTACGTCAACAAAATGTCTACGCAAAAACTTTATTTATAAGCGTAGCGAAGCACGCCGGGCCTTCCTAGTTAATTTTAAAGCATGAATAGAACACATTGAAATTTCGTCTATAATAATGATTGATGCATTATTAATATATGTGCCATGTACACTGTTTGGAGTTATATTTGGCATTGAATTCTCTAATAATGGAATTGGTAATTTGAAAACATTATGCAAAGTTCGCCCCCCAATCAAAAGAGTTGATGCAATACCACTGAAGGCAGTTACAATACACGAAAGATTTAGTGAATTAAATTTATGAATGATTGCCGTTTGAACAAAAGTTTTGCCACAACCTGCATGAGCTGTCAAGAAAAAAAGCTAAAGCATTCGGAGGAACATTCAAACCACAGATAAATGCAAATAATTGACGAAACTGTTTTGGTGATTGAATTTCTGAAGCTTCAAGTAAACATTCACGCTATTCATTATCATTTGTTGCAATACCTCGAGCTTCACATGCTGCAACAAAAGTAGGGTAGGGTACACCTTCATACATACGTAGATCAAAAAAAGATTTTGGACCACGAACATGCAACAGAAGTAAACGCATATGAAACAATTCTATAGCTTTTGGAGTAACCATATATAATCGAGCAACAACTTTATCAGCCCCACGTTGTCTTCTTTTCCACGATTTACTTTGGTCATACCAAACATAATTAATTCTGTATACAAAAACTCATTAGCTAAATTATCAATGGAATTCAAATGGAAAAATGCTAACAATTTTGTTCTTGATACATTTGCGACTGTGCCAGCCACATTACCATTCCTGATATAAACATTTTGTCTATTAGGCAAATGACAATCAAGTCGAATAATTGTATGAGATTGAAAATGCATTGGAAATTCAAATATGCGCCAAGCAGCTTCAGTCGAACCAACATACCGTCCATTCAAAAAATCTTGAATTTCATTTCCCACAATCGCATCATCATTATTCACTGCATTCTCTCCATTCACTCTCAATTCAACATTGGCAGAATCATACTCTTTATATACATACTTGTAAACATATTTCACACTTTTAACAGTCGTACATATTTCCACGTTAATATGACAATTGAATTTTGCAAGAAGATAAATATTATACGGAACAACATATCTATTATCAAGAGATGCACCACGTACATCAACACTCATACCATTATCACGTAGACGGTACAAAGGATAACCATTCACATATTCTTTAATATTTTCAGAAAAAGGTTTTGGAAAATTATTACTACATTTACCACTCTCATACAAACAGAATTGGGATTTAGAGCACCACATGGTTCATGCATCATATGACGTTTCACATATTCATGTAATTTAGGAAAAAGAATGGGATCAGGGATTTCAGTACATACAAATTTATTAATCATTTCATTTCCATCAATTCTATCTTCATCTGACAAATTTAACAAAATTCATCATTTTTAAAAATAGCAACCACATCAGTTTGAACAGCATCATTAAAACGACGAATATCACATTCTCTGTTAACTTTTATAACCATTGACACATCAGCAGTAACATTCTCAGGTCTTTCACAAAATTCATGCATTGATTTAAAAGAACGAACAAAAGGATTCACACGATCTAACTCAAAACCTATCTTACGCATAAGAAAAAATTCGAAATGAAATTTAAAACATAGAAAAACAATATGTACGTTTATTCACATTCAAAGAAATAAATATACTAACAGCTGAGAAAAAATTAAATATAAAAAAGAATAACAAAATAAAGTTTTAAGTTTCGTTTTTGTTGTTCGTTGTTCGATAGCAAATATATTTTTATATGTATGTAAACTTATAATGCATATGTATAGAAAAAGTTTTCCGTACATAATAACTTTTTTATTTATGATCCGATTTGTTTGAATCCGGATCCCAATATAGGTTACACTAATATCAGTTAGCTGTGAAAATTTGAATTGAATCCATCTGCGAATAAAAAAGCCTTATGCTCCACAAAGTTTTAATCTAGCGTATTAATATATAAGAAGATTGTAACTATCCCATAAAAGCAGGGTTAAACAAAATATAGATTAATAGACCAGTCAAAATACCTTTTTGTGAGAAAAAAATTAGTAACAGGATGAAAACTATTGGATAAATAAGAAAATATTGCGCAAATGATGGGAAACATAAATTAAAGGGTGAAATGGGGTGAGCTTTTAGGGGTAGAAAATGGTTTTTTATGATTTTCAGCAAAACTAGACCTTCTATCGAAAAAAGTTTAAAGTAAAAGTTGTAGGTAATAAAAAGCTCCATAACTTTTATGCCGGCAATTTTTTCACATAACCTAAAATTTGCCGTAAAAATAGAAAATAACCAAGAAAAAAAGGCTTTTTCGTTTTTAATTTTTATCTCCCACAAAAAAAACTTTTTTTCACACGATTCGACGGAAACTTACCTTATTATGTCCCTAATACGCTGTAGTTTTTGGAATCAAAATATCTATTTTTACGTTTGATTTAGATTTTAAACCAAAAAAGTGACCTCATTTTAACACGAATATTCTCCTGTACTGGAAACAGTTTTTTTAAAAAAAATCAGTAATCTTTATTTTTGTTGAAACGTCTACTTGTAGAAAAAATGTGTAAAAAAATAGAAATTAACATAACATAAACACGGAAACATTTTCCAGAAAATGCGAAAAACTGAATTAACTTGATTTTAATGAGTTATTTTTCAATTATTGTTTAAAAATATTCATTATTTCTTAAAATTTACCGTTGAAATCCTTGAAAAATATAAACTTCTGCCATGGTAATGTTCATTTTTTTACACCATCTAAAAGTAGACGTTTCAACAAACATAATGATTAGTGTTTTTTTTAAACAGTTTTCCATACAGGAGAATTTTGGTGTGAAAATGAGGTCACTTTTTTGGTTTAAAATCAAAACTAAACATAAAATAAATATTTTGATTTAAAAAAAATACAGCCTATTAGGGACATAATAAGGTACGTTTTCACCAAATTGTGTGAAAAAAAATATTTTGTGGGAGATAAAAATTAAAAATGAAGACTTTTTTTCTCGGTTTTTTCTATTTTCACGGCAAATTTTAGGTTATGTGAAAAAATGACGCACATAAAAGTTATATACTATTTTCATACCTACAACTTTTACTTTAAACTTTTTCAATAGAAGGTCTAGTTTCGCTGAAAATCATGAAAAACCATTTTCTACCCCTAAAAGCTCACCCCCATTTCAGCCTCGTAGCTCGGATCACCTTTAATTTATGTTTCCCAACATCTGTGCAATATTTTCTTATTTATCCAATAGTTTTCATCCTGTTACCAATTTTTTCCATTTTCTGCCTGTTTTTAAGGTCTGGTCTGGCTGGTCTATAAGTTTAATGTGTTTTTGGTATGGAAAAACATTTAATTAAATTTGAAATATTTTTTTTGTCAAAAAGTAATTTCTTAAAGGCTCGAAATTTTTAATTAGTCTTTTTATAGCAGGAGATAGACTAGACTATGCCATATCTTGTTAACACATGACAAAGTAGTTCTGACCATTCAGTACCTATCCATTCAACATTTCTGTTGAATGGTTCTGTGGTGCATTTAGTGGAAGCACTAATTCATTAAAAAATTTATTAACAATTACATCAATTTTTAACATCAACATCAAATTTTTTAAAAGATGAAAATCCCTTTTTTACGGTATTAAAAAGTATGTGGCAGTTAAAACCAATTGGAATAATATTTTTATTATAGTGAATTTTTTTCGACTGTACCGAATAAGTTCCAACACCGATTTATCTAATTTTGTATTCTTTTGAATTGGATTTGGATTTCAATACAATTTGGATTTCAATACAAAAATTATTATTCGGTGTTGGAACTGGACTGAAATTTGTTCGGTACAGTTGAAAAGAATTTACTATATATAAGAATTCACCATAACTTATTCTCTTAATTAGACGCACATTGGCTTATAAAAAAATATAAATATTCGTTAACATTATCCAATATTAGTTTTTAGACTATGGACCTAAAACTTTAGAAATGATTTTTCTTAATTTTTTCTTACCGCATCTACCGCTAGCTAATGGTTGAATTCAACCTAATGGTTTAATCTTTAAATAATGGAGAATAATTTTCCTGAACAATCGGTAGCCACATAAGATTGGGAATACATTATAGCATGATACGCAAATCCCGTCGCAGCTACAATGACATTTATTTGGCCAATGGCCTATTTGCTGGTATAAATGATGTTTAGACAACCTTTCTTTCAAATTTCTAATATGCCGTGGAGAGTTGAGAACTAGAATGTTTATGTCATTTTTAGATATGTGATTTTATGTTGGGCCAGTTAAGAGTCAATCAAAGTTCTTGCTCCAATTTTTATTAAAATTTACATGCCGCTTTTAAAGTTTATGCTTCTTAACTGTTGAAGATGCAGCACTTTCTTCATCAATATCGGATTCGGATACTCCAACCATCACCTTTACCACTAAATATCTTCTTGACAATTTTCATTATCATCATTCAAAATTAAAGCGACAACTACAAATGCATCGGATGTCAAATTAGAATATGTATATGTAAATCATACTTTGCTCACAGAATTATAGCGTTGTCGTTGAGCGTTTTTCATATAAAAATGTAGTTTATATTTGCATTTTGTAGTTTATCGTTTAGTCTGAAACACAACCATCAGAAAATTATTTAACCGCCACAGACAGCATGCAATATTAAATACACCGCGGTATTTTTTTTGGTAGATTTTTGTTTATAAAGTTTGGTAGATTGGTAGGCGGGATTTTTTGGTGCTAAAGCGGGACGTCGGGACAAAACTAGTACGGCGGGACAATCCCGCCGAAATCGGGACGACTGGAAGCCCTAAATTTAAAACAGGAAGAAGGAAAACCATACGACGGATTCGTAGTTATGTATGACACTACAATTACCAAGATAACAACTTGATGAATTGATTATTCATAGAGGCTTGATTTCATTTGAACACAACGACTGTGCGACGAATTGAGCTGTCAAACACATTCGGTCATAGTAATCGAAGAATAAGACACGAGTGAGTTTGTTGGAATTATGATAGCACCTAAAAGACGAAGAACAATGTGACTATTCATATCCAAATATCAGCGGATGTTGGTCAAATTTCTATACAATGGCCTTCGATAAATGGACGAAGCAAATAACTCTTTACTATGACTTAAATGTAGTGTCAAATGACCTTGTGAAAAACTATAGATTGAAGCAGTATGAAACTTTGTACTGACACCACTCAACAAGTGAATTCGATGATATCGGTTTCTGACGCCGATAGTTAAATCATTATAGAAGTTACGGAAATTCAATTTATTCCTTGACGTTAACGTAACTGACCAGAAGAAGTTTACGTTGACATAGCTTGACTTTGGTTTTCACCAACCTTAGGTTTAGGGATATGGACTTGGATATACCATAATCCCGATTGTAGACGCAGTTTGAAGTACGATATACTGCGTGGACATAGCTTGGAAAACTACATAAGTGAGTTTAAGGGGAGTATTATTACATACTCTGTAACCCTTCAGTAGCGCGACTTTAGTTTGATACAGTCGCATGTACATAGCTTGAGGAAAACTCCAAAATATAAGTTTGAGGAACTTCGGATATTAGTTATCTGAAGCAACATTTTGGTTAATTCTCTAATAATAGAAGAATATACATAGCTTTAGGACAGCTGAATCGATCAAAAATTGAATTCACTTCCATTGGCTGTTGAGTTAAGGTTGGGTTTGGAGGCTTTCGATACTCGAGAGATGATAACTCTTGCGTGATTTGCAATTCAGTTGTAGTGGGCCAGGATGATGATGAGAGCCTTAAAAATTCAGGGCCATTCCACCAAATAGATGATGACAACAACTGTGATGGCATTAGCCCTCGTGAGACCATATCGGCTAGATTATCAACTGTAGGTACATGTCGCCAATCCTCCTTTGATGTTATTTCATGAATTTTTGTCAATCGATTTGCCACGAATGTGGTAAATCTGTACGGCTCGGAACGAATTCGAAATAGAGTAATCGTGGAATCGGTCCACAGATGTACTGAGTCGAATGTGATTTCCATTGTATTTATAATCTTATGAATTAACTCTGATAACAATACCGCTGCGCAAAGTTCCAACCGAGGAATAGTTTCAATTTTTAAGGGAGCAACCCGAGATTTCGAACATAATAGTACTATTTTGTGTTGGTTACTTGCCGTTACTGTTCTTGCATAAACAACACCTCCGTATGCTCGCTCCGAAGCATCACAAAACCCATGCAACTCAAGCTTAATTCTGTCATGAGTCGTAATCAAACGTGGAACCGTGACTTGATGGAGTGAGTGCAGTTCTTCTTTAAACCCTTTCCAATGCTGCGCAATATTTTGTGGTAGACAAACGTCCCATCCCACATCTTGCAACTTCCAAATTGATTGCATTACCAATTTAGCAGTGAGAATTATAGGTGCGCAAATACCGAGCGGATCAAATAATTGGCAGATCTCTGATAATATTATACGTTTAGTGCATTTTGATGAAACAGGTAACTTATTGAGTTGAATTTCGAGCCCATCAGTTTCAATATTCCGTAAGACTCCCAGCACCAAATTAACAGATGTTGTGGGTTGTTCACTGGACGTTAATTGGGGAGCGTTGGACAGAAATTTCCTTAATTCAAACCCACCTAAATGGAGTAGGTCTATTAAATCTTGCTTTAAGATGATCGCTTCGTCTAACGTAGATGCGCCCGTTAACACGTCGTCCACGTAGAAATCGTGTTCTAATACTCTGACAGCGTTAGGGAACTTAGAGTATTCGTCACTGGCCAGTTGTTTAAGAGTACGGATTGCCAAAAATGGTGCACATGCCGTCCCATACATGCCGGTAAACGTTTGCAATGTTTCAGACGGGCTATTACGCCATAAAATTTGTTGAAAATGTCGGTCATGTTCATGAATCAAAATCTGGCGATACATCTTAGTGATGTCCCCGCAAAATGCCACGATATGTTTCCGAAACCTCAGAAGGGTTGTTATCAAACTTGGTTGAATGGTGGGACCAATCATCAAGCAATCGTTCAAAGATATGCCAGATGACGTTTTGGAGGAGGCATTAAACACCACACGGAGTTTAGTGGTGGAACTTTGTGGTTTAATAACGTAATGATGGGGTAAGTAATAGCCGGCTTCATGTTCGTCATGGCTGTAAATTCTGGTATTCGTTCATAAAATCAATGTATTGGGCCCTTATTTCTTGATTGCCTTGTAAACGTTTTTCTAACGCTATAAATTGACGGACGGCAGACAAATAAGAATATCCTAACGAAGCCAGCTTAGTATTGGTAGGCAATCCAACTTGATATCGTCCTTCTGATGTACGTATCACAGTCTCCTTATAATGCTCCTCACAAGCTGTTTCTTCCTGCGACCAACACGGTTTAGTTGGTAAATGTTCCAATTCCCAGAATTGTTTAACTCTGGCTTCCAACATGTGAGTACTACATAACGCTATGTGCGAGTGTTGTTCCTTGGTCTGACATATTTGAGTGTTCAGTTTTCCACATATTACATGTCCGAACTCAGAATCAACTAGAGGAGGCTGGTCTTCGCGGAGTTTGAATGACGTACCTTTAAATAGTTGGTGGTACACCTCTGCACCTAATAATTACTCAATGCGATCAGGCACATGAAAATATGGATCAGCTAAGCTTAGATGTTCGGGTAGCCACGCTGGAGTAAGTAAACGGGATATGTATAGAGGGTAGTTCCTTTGTAATTACAGGTAAAACATACAATTTAAGTGAGACCGCAAAGTTAGAACATCGCGATGAAATATTTAATCTACTAGAATTTAATGGGTATAAAATAATTTAACAGGTTCCTAAGAATATAACAATCAAACTAATAAAATACGATGAATGGTGTTAGGGTACGGCGAAACGTACGAGAAAAATATCTAAAATATTAACGAACAACAATTTCATTCGGAAATCACATTCTACTAAGTACGACGAAACGAATAATGACTACAACTATTAATGAACATTAAATTGAGAAACGAATTCTAGTAAGATATGACGAATAACCAATTACTACAAATGAGGCATGTAAGCCTATTAGCAAGGTCAGAGCTCATTCACATTGAAGAAATTTGTTTGATTTTGTCTCAACGACTATACGACGAAGGTAGGCTGTGAGGCACACTCTGCCAAGGCAACGAAGAATGAGACAAGAGTGAACATCTGTTGGAATTATGATAGCAACAAGGAGATCGACGAAAAATTAATGAAGCTAACACATCCAAATACCAGCGAATGTTGGACAAACCAATATCAAAACTTCCATGTTGATTGACGAACGATGTGGATTAAATAATTAATTACTCCACACCTAAAAACGGTGATTTTGAAATGATCCGATGAATAAATTGGTAATTTAATATTGGAACATCCGATGCATATGCTATTTAATCTACTAGAATCCGATGAATATAATAGCAGAATCCTAAAAATAACAATTAATCTAATAAGGTACGACGACTGATTTAAAAATACGACAAAACGATTTTCTAAAATATTAACGAAGACAACAATTGTATCTGGAAATCACATTCTACTAAGTACGACGAAACGAATAGTGACTCCAACTATTAACGAAAAATCGCATTCCAACAAGGTACGACGAAAAATAAATAACGATTTTCAAAATATTAGCGACGACAACAATTATATCTGGAAATCACATTCTACTAAGTACGACGACAACGAATAGTGACTCCAACTAGTAACGAAAAATCGCATTCCAACAAGGTACGACGAAAAATGAATAACGATTTTCAAAATATTAGCGAAGACAACAATTATATGGAATTCAAGTTACATTAAAGTACGACGAACTGAATTATTAACGGAAATAAGAAATTTATCTTGGAATTCAAATTCCATTAGAGTATAACGAGATGTATAAAAAATTTTTTAAAAATATTAACGACGACAGCAAAATTATTTTGGAATTCAAATTCCATTCAGGTACGACGAGATTTTGTACGACGTTGTTTTTTCAAGAGGTCTTCGTACGGGGAATCCGGCATGTTAACCTCATGAAAAATTAATACCGAAGAGAAAAACGGATGAACATTGTTCCAGACGAAATATGTCAATAAAATGAAACAATCCGACAAGCCATCCACCATAGACAATTAAACAATCGACTAAGCGACATTGTACACCCCGTAGTAGTGAATGTCCCAAAAAAATCACGATTATATGATCACGCAAGTCGTGTTAATAAACAATGACAATATAAATGCTAGAGACATGCATAATGTTAATGATATTTGACGAAAATTTAAATAATTAAGTTACTTATAAGTTATACTAAATGGTACCTTAAATTATCCAAAAACGTTGGTTGGTTTTTTTTCTCTTCCGAAGTTATTTTGAGACGAGCTGCGTATATATCCGGCTCGAAGGACCAATGATAGCTCTGGTCGTTAGTGGACTGTATTTTTTTGTAACTGTGGCGTATATATGAACTCGACGATGCCACATCAGCAATTGATGATAAACAGTATGATGACGATAAATTAGTATATACTATAATCAGCTGATGATATCTCAATAGCAATATACATCAGCAGTAATTGATAATAAAACAGTACGATGATGATGGATTAGTATATACTATAA
>CAVNZG010000731.1:0-76561 GCA_963693315.1 Diogma glabrata
CAGCCTTTCGATATTCAAAGATACTCATGTTTCGCACACCCCTAAAACTTTGCCGCCACCTTGTGTCATCCCTAGATCGAAATTTAATTTTTTGAAAGAAACGGTATTTTTATTTTGTCATTGGGTATCTGTATATGAAATTTTATCGAAATCAGAGTGGGTCAGGAACATCGATGTTGCGGTGACGTGAGTAGAGCTCCCGGGAGTTGAGCATGGGGAACCAAAACCTGTTTTTATAATTGCCATGAAAGGCTACGACCTTATATAGTAGACTAGGTTAATATTTGACCTAGTTTTAGTTTCCTGTATTGGAATTAGAATGTAGGTTATTGGTTTATTGTGGTTTGTTGTTGTTGTGTGTGTCCCAAGCCGGTTGCTAAAGGCCTTGGAAGGTCGTCAGGTAAACTAGGTTAGTATTTGACCTAGTTCTGGTTGTCTGTATTGGTAATTTCTCGATTTAAAGTGTAGGTTAGTGGTTAATTGTTGTTTGTTGTTATTGTGGGTTTATTGTTGTTGCTAAAGGCCTAGGAAGCATGTCAGATAAACTAGGTTAGTTATTTCCCTGTATGTGAGTTCAAATTTAAAATTAAAACAATAAAATAATGGTACAAATGACAAATAAAACAATTTGTCACGTGTTTTTATTCATTTTTTCTTTTTTACATTTTTTGCTCTAAAACTAAAATTTAATTTCTTGTTTTATTTTTTGTCTTAAAATTAAAACTTAAATAAAATTTAATTAATGTTTTTATTTTCACCTTCTAAGAGTGTTAAACCGTTTTGAGGGGTTTTTATGAGGTAGAAATTTTCCTCCATAACTAATGCTGTATAATCTTCCTCGTTAAATAATTCATTGAATTTATTTGGTGCGAATAATAATACATCTCCGGTTTCGAAAATCCACTTTTTCCCAAATTTTGTGTCGATTTTTCGAATTGTGCATAATTTGTATGCGTGGTTTTCCTGCAATTCCGCTATCTTCATAAATGGTTTTGATTTCTCCTTTGCTGCGCTTGAACATTTTGCCAGAAAAATTTGTTTTCTGGTCATTTGATGTTGTTGCTGTTGTTGCTGTTGTTGTTGTTGCTGTTGTTGTTGTTGTTGTAGTATCTGTTGTTGTTGCTGTGTTTGATGATGTAAGCGCTTTCTTTTGAGAGGTGGAGCCGCTTGACAATCGGAAGTTACTAGGTATTCGTTTAAAAAGCTGTCTGTTGAACTTTCCATGTTTATCAAATAACTATGTTAGACTACAATTGTTGATTACAATTGCTTGATATTTATACCAATTTACGATGCTTAAAAGTTAGTGGGGGGAAAAATATATTGTTTCACAAAAACAAATAAAATAACAAAACACAACAAGACAACAAAGAAAAACTCATAATCAATTAACAATAAATTAAATTATTTATTTTTCTATTTATATTCTATCCCAGTTCATTAGACTACCTTGAAGTAGATTTGCTTTATTTATTTGTAAGTTTAAACAAATAAAAAACAAAATACAACAAAACTAAAATCGCCCAAAGAAAACTTAAAGACGGCAAATAATAAAAATTTTTCCCATCTAGCACATAATCTTCTTCGTTTTCAACAGATAAATTAAATGCAATTCTTGATGCTTTTCTGTTGTTTAAAATTAATAAAAAATTTAAAAAATTATGCATATGAGAAAAAACGCAACAATAACAATAAATTAAATTATTTATTTTTCTATTTATCTTCTATCCAAGTTCATTATACTACCTTGAAGTTGATTTGCTTTATTTATTTGTAAGTTTAAACAAATAAAAAACAAAATACAACAAAACTAAAATCACCCAAAGAAAACTTAAAGACGTCAAATAATAACGTTTACAATAGATAAATTAAATGCAATTCTTGATGCTTTTCTGTATGCATACGAGAAAAAACGTATATTAAAAAATAATCTCGATGAAAATTTATCTTGTACATTAATCAACTTATTATATCTTAACTTGGCTTAACTTATTATTTATTCTTTATTCTTCTTTTTCCATCATCAAAAACAAATTGAAAAATCATTTTTTATTTTGCTTTGTTCGTGATAATTTATTTACATTTTGTAAATTATGACGATGAAAATTTAGATAAATTAAAAGATCTTGATGAAAATTTGCTTTACTCTCCGATTTAGAGTATTGAAGTAATACAAAAACAATATGATGACAAATTAAGTATAAAAGCCTATCATGCTAGAAAATTTATATTGTATTAGTTTTGTGATTCAACATTAAAACATGGCAAAAAAACTTCTAATGAAAAGGTTTATAACTTCTGGGGAAGAAGTGGAAGAAGAGCGATTTTTAATCGATTCCGAAACGGGGAAAAATATGCAGAAGTTTAACTTGCGCAGACGCGAAACTAAATTTTCGATAAAACCTGTACCAAGCTATATTGATCCAATTACTTGGATTAAAGGGGCACTCCACGATATTGTCAAATATATTACAAAAGAAGTTAGCCCAAGCGACAAAATTGGAATGACATTTTGTGGTGAAAGCTTCGAGCATCGTGGCCCTGCATGGATAAACTTTCAAACAGCAGGTGGACTGACGTTTCGGCATATTTGGGATGTGATTTCAAAGGTTTTTCAAAGCAATTCCGAGGGTGAGTACTTTTAAATGAAAATGCTGAACATTTTTTACTTTTTCACTTTTACTTTACAGGTTTAAGTACAGACCAATTTTGTTTGACCGCAACATATATCAGTTTACCTTATGGTAAAGGTAGGAAAAAACAATTTTACAATTTTGCTGAAGAATGCAAACAACGCCGTGGTATAATAACAATAAAAAATAAAGATAACTTATGCTTACCCCGTGCCCTAGTAGTGTGCATTGCAAAAATTGATAAAGAGGTCAATTTTAGACACATTTTACATGATGTCGGGAAAATTCAAGCAATTAAAGCTAAAGAGCTAATCCAAAAAGCAGGCGTAATTATTCCACAACAGGGGTGTGGAATACATGAATTAACAAAATTTCAAAATTATTTGACAAATTACAAAATTGTTGTCTACCAATATAACACTAGGGGTCGAATTGTGATATTTGAGGGAAATACCACAAAAGATGTAAAAAACCTAAATTTGTTATACCATGAAAATCATTTTAATGTGATTGGATCACTCACTGCTGCTTTTTGTACAGATTATTATTGCGAAAGTTGTCACGTTCCATTTTGGCACAAAAATGAACACAGATGTTCAAAAACTTGTCCATGTTGTCGTAATTCAACACAATGCCCAAAGAATGGTACAAATGTTAAATGCAATATCTGTAATAGAACATTTAGAGGGGAAAAATGTTTTGATTTTCATCGAGCCTCATCATGTAACTCAAAAAGTATTTGTGATACAGTGAAAAAGTGTTTAAATTGTTTGCACGTTTACAAAACAGAAAGACAGCATTTTTGTAATGAATATTTTTGTAAAATTTGTCATCAACATGTACCTTCGGATCATCTTTGCTTCATTCAGCAAGATAAAAAACAGAAAAATTTTAAAAACTGCATATATGTATTCTACGATTTAGAGACAAGACAGGAAAAAAATATTGATACACAACTAAGACAGCATATCCCTAATTTGTGTGTTTTACAGCAAAGATGTGACAACTGTATTGACGATGAATCTCTAGTTTTTTGTCAAAAGTGTAAATTTAGACAAATAATTTTTGAAGAAAATCATGTAATCGAAAAAATGATGAATCACATTTTGAAATTAAGCGCAGAATTCCGTGAAATAATTGTCGTAGCTCATAACGGACAAGCGTTTGATCATCAGTTTATTTTAAACTATGTTTTAAACAAAACGAATGTGGAACCCAAACTAATAATGAGAGGAACGAAAATTATTTTGATGATGATCAACAATGTCAAATTTATCGATTCACTTAATTTTTTCCCGATGGCCCTAGCAAAATTGCCAAAAGCCTTTAACTTATCTACAAAATTAAAAAAGGGGTTTTTTCCGCATTTATTTAATAAACTGGAAAATGAAAATTATATAGGTTCTTTACCGCCTATGAAATATTTCACCCCCGATTCAATGAAAGAAGATGAGAGAAATGAGTTTCATAAATGGTACACTGAAAATAAAAATTGCGAATTCAACATGCGAAAAGAAATAGTTGAATACTGTAGCAATGATGTGAAGATTTTGACTGAAGCTTGTTTAAGCTTCAGAAGAATATTTTTACAAGAATGCAACATTGAACCGTTTTTAGAAGCAGCAACAATAGCCTCAGCCTGTAACCTAGTGTTCAGACGAAACTTTCTGTGTTTGAACACGATAGGTATAATTCCACGACATGGTTACAGACTAGTCGACAATCAATCCGAAATTGCTCTACAGTGGCTTGTATGGGAGCAGGACACCCGAAAAATTAAATTTCAATATGCTGCTAACGGGAGAGAAAAAGTGATTGGCGGTGTCAAAGTTGATGCATTTTGTGACAGCACTAAGGAAGTTTTTGAGTTTCAAGGTAATAAAACAAAATTAAAATTCAAAACACGCTATAACACATTATTAATTTTTATTAACTTTCTAGGTTGTTTTTACCATGGTCATCCGAAGTGCCTAATCCATAAAAGAGATGTATCCTTGTATAATGATTCTAACGATACTTTAAATCAAAGGTATGAAAGAACGCTGGCCAAAAATGAGTACTTAAAATCCCTTGGATATAAAGTAATCGAAATGTGGGAATGCGCATTTCGCGAACAAATGAAAACAAACAAAAATATGTTTTACTTAAAAAACCACCCAATAATTTTTACTGCACCACTAAACCCTCGGGATGCATTCTATGGTGGAAGAACAGGCAATGTCTACACTCATTATAAGTGTAAAAACGGGGAGAAAATTAAATACATAGACGTCTGCTCGATGTACCCGGGGGTCTGTAAATATGGCAAATTTCCTGTTAAACACCCTAAAGTACATGTTGGAAATTCTGCGTGTTCTGGAATTGATTTACAAAAAACGAATGGGTTGATTAAATGTAAAATATTACCACCAGAAAACCTATTTCATCCAGTTTTACCGCAAAAACAAAATAACAAATTGATGTTCTCACTCTGCCAAAGCTGCGGAGATCAAAAAAATCAAAGTGCATTTTGTTTACATTCTAACGATGAAAGGGCATTAACTGGAACATGGGTGATTGACGAAGTTTTACAGGCTCTCAAAAAAAACTACAAAATTTTACACATTTACGAAATCTGGGAATACGAGATTACGCAATATAACAAGGAAAAGAAAGAACAAGGACTCTTCACGGAAATGATGAATAAGTTTATAAAAATTAAACAGGAATCTTCAGGTTTTCCGTCTAAATATCAAACAGAATTGGAAAAACAAAAGTATATTGATTCCTTTTTAAGTTCAGAAGAAGTTCAATTGGAATTTAAAAATATCAACAATAATCCTGGATTAAGGTCTTTTGCAAAATTAATTTTAAATTCTTTTTGGGGAAAATTTGGTCAGCGAGAAAACCAACAACAAACAACTATTGTTAACCAACCGTTTGTTTTGAATGACTTACTAACAAATCCTTCAATAGAAGTTTGTCAAATACTACCTATTAACGAGGAAGTTATAATTGTGAGCTGGCAGTATAAAGAAGAAGCGGTAAATTCTCTATCAACAATCAATGTGTGTATAGCTGCTTACACAACAGCACAGGCTCGACTTCATCTTTACAGCTATCTAGAAAAGATCGGTCACAGAGTTTTGTATTACGATACGGACTCAATCATTTATATAAGTCAAGAAGGAGAATATGACCCACCTCTAGGAGAACGTATTGGTGATATGACCGATGAACTAGAATGTTATGGCCTCGGCAGCTATATATCTGAATTTGTTAGTGGTGGACCAAAAAATTACGCGTTTAAAGTTTTTTCGACTAAAGATAACTCAGAAAAGCTTGTTTGTAAAGTTAAAGGCATAAATTTAAACCATACAACATCCAAACTAATAAATTTTGAAACGATTAAACATGCTGTTCTTCATCCGCAAGATTGGGAAAATATCGCTGTGGTTTCACAAAATATTAAAAGAACTAAAGATCATGAGGTTCATACAGTAACTGAAACAAAAAGATACCAACCGAAATCAGAAAAACGTCGATTTCTGAAAGACCATAGTTCCGTACCGTTTGGATACAAAAGGCCTAAATTTGTGTAAACTACGATTATTACACAACATAAAGGTAAAACAGAAGTCAATTTTAGTCGGAGTAACAAATATTCAGTTTTTTAGTTTTAAGCAATTTTGTAGCTTATGTAAACATAAAATAAAAGGTCGGGTTTTTTTCATATTTTTCCCGACGTAAAACAAAAGTTTTAGTGAGTTTTTCTTTAATAATTTCAAGTAAACGAAAACTTATTTATTTCCAGTAAAAACGAGGAATTATTTTATACAAATTTATTAATACTTAATTTTACCAAAATGTTTTCAGAAGTTCTAAATTATATTGTTTTTATCTACCCATGAATTGTGCGATTTATCAAATCCTAACCATTTGACGTAAACTTTATTCCCTTTTCTTTTAAAATCTGCTCGACAAGATAGGTATCAGAAAATTTTACAGGTGTTAGTTCTGTTTCATAAAATCCCCCGGAAATTGGAGTGTTGGAATAATCGACTAAGTTATACGTAATCGGATATGTATTTTTAACTTTAACCACTTTAAAAATTTCTGTTGACCAGTTTGGTTGATAGCCTTTTTCAAAGTTTCCTTTATTTTTGCTGACTCTTACATTATCTCCTATCTTAAATTTAGCTTTTTGAAAAATTTTTGGATGCATGTATACACTTCTAAGTATTGATTTTTCATTTTTCTTTGAAACATTTTCTGGAGGTAATTTGATTGTTCTATGCGGTGTTGAATTATAGTTTTTTAACAATGATTGTAAAATTGAGATCCATTTGTAATTCCCCTGTAAACTGAAATTTTTCCACATCATACTTTTCAAAGTTCGATTAAAACGTTCCACGATAGATGCCTTAAGCTCTGAGAATGTATGATAATGATTAATTTTATTTTTCAACATATATTGTTTAAACTGTCTGTTGAAAAACTCTTTGCCTTGGTCTGAATGAATATTTTTTGGGGAATCCTTTGCTTGCTTGATAATATTTTCAAGTGCTCGTAAAACATCTTCAGCAGTTTTACGTTTGACAGGTTCAGCATAAGCGTATTTGGAAAAAGTATCAATCACCGTCAATAAATATTTGAAACCTTTATTAAATTTGGCATAAGGAATCATTTCGACTAAATCAATTTGCCAAGTATCATTCAAACCCTTTTGAATGAACTTTCTCCTACGAAAATTTTTTCTAAGTGGCCTGTGTAGCTCTGAAACAATTTGTGCTCGTGACATCCTATACACAATATACACAATATTTAGTTTCTCTTTCTATATATAGAGGCAGCTGATTCTGAAAAGTTGTACATAATAGCTAAATTTTTGTAGAAATCCTCAGTCTCCCTACAGAAATCAACTTTTAATATGGAAGCTGATTCGACTTCGTTTCCGTTTACCAACGAAAGTAATGAAAATTATTTTTTAAATAAAATTACACAAGAAAACCAAATTAGTTCAACCACGAATGATTATGATGTTGATGTTGACGAGGTGACCTCGTCTTTTCAAGAATTTATACCACCACCACCATCACCACCGCAATTACTTGAAGAGGAGGAAGAAGAGGAATGGCAGGACGGTCAAAACTGGTTTGACTCTCAAACAGATGATCTGCAGGTTAACGAGGTGACCTCGTCTTTTCAAGAATTTATACCACCACCACCATCACCACCGCAATTACTTGAAGAGGAGGAAGAAGAGGAATGGCAGGACGGTCAAAACTGGTTTGACTCTCAAACAGATGATCTGCAGGTTAACGAAGAACAAAATATCGAAGTCGAGCAAGAAGGATATTTCGAATGGTTTTTTAGTAACATTATAGATAGATAAAAATAAAAATAAAAATAAAATAAATAAAAGGCAATTGTTTTTATTTTCGTACAATTTTGCGTAGTTTATTGTTTAATATTACAGGTATCTCGAAAAATAATCTAGAAAAATTACACTGCACATTGATCCGTTGCTTTGGGATGTTAATTTCTTCATGCAACTTTTCCACTTGTTTTTCTTCACAGGTTTTTATGTATTTTTCAACATACGCTCTTACATTTTGTTCGGAATTTTTATAGTGAATCATTACAGCTTGAAGAAAATCAACAAGGTTGTTAAATATATCGGCCTCTTCTCTGTTGACACTAAGAGTTTGACTACGAATAGCTTGAATTCCTGCTTGTAAACATAATTTGGTATTTTTTATTGTTCGACTGCACAGCAGCTTTTTGTATAGATGGTAAAATTCACACCAATCACGATATTTCAGAACAATTACTTCTTTTCCATTACGATGGAATATGGTTGTGGCTTCAAATGATTCCCCCGTAAAACCAACAGAAATTCTAAAGGTCTGGTTTGTATAGTTGTATAGTTTAATAATAAAGACATCGTGTTTTCATGTCGAATTTCCATTTCTTTTTAACTTTCCTCTAACTCTCGGGTTACAAGACTGTAAAAAGTTGTATTTTCCAAATATTTTATGAAATAGTTTTAAAATCAACCTGTCATTTTCAATATGATTTACTTTACTGAATTGGTTCAAAAAACTTTTCATACTTAAACCAAAACATCTAAACCAAACGTAAACACAACAATATTGCCCGCATACATCTGTAAAATTACTTTGCAACTGTTTATCATTAAAAATTAAACAATGATTCTTCAAATATCTTAAAATTTCAGGTTTAGTTGGTTTCTGCCCAAAAGAATCAAAGTATTCTATACACCCCTTTTTAGGAATATAAATAGCTAACCAGTGTGTTCCAGGGTCCTTAGCCTTATCCGTGTTAACGATTAAAAGAGATGGTTTTTCTTTTACTTTTGGAATTCTATCCAGAGCGAATACCCCCTTAAATTTTTTGTTTGTACGCTGGTTACATTTTAAAATGTTAGTTATTTCTAAAGTGTTCATAAAATAAATTGACTCAGATCATAAACTTTGCTCGCTTCCTTTACATAATTTACTAAAAACTCTTTTTTAATTAGTTTGTTGGTAATGATTATATCAAAACTTTCTAATATTTGTTTAAACTCTTTAGTTATATTTTCGTTAGTCACAGTTCCAAAAGAATAATTTTCAATATTTTGATTTGTTAGCTCTTTTGTTGGAAACTTGTAAGTAAACTCTTTTACGAACTTCTTACAAGGCTCTTTAAATCCCACTATACTAATTTCTTTCACAAACAAACTGTTTTTGTCGTTACAACAAAATGTAACATCGACAAGTGCACAGGATGAAGACATGATGTAAAATATTTAGACTCACGCTTTTTCATCCTATTTATAGGTTTGTGAATATATTTCGATTTTTATCGATTTGAATGTTTGCATCAAATTCCCCATAAACAATTGCAGTTAATGTGGACGGCAATGGTTTTGATAACTTTGCTTCAATTCTAACAGTTCCTTGATTAAGTAGACCTTGGCACATTTCATTCCCTGATGCATCGGGGGTTAAATCAAAAGCAAGTAAAAAAAATCCATTGCTAAACATTGTTTTTGTTATCTGATGACCTTTATCATTATGGAATATCCCTGTTCCTTGAAAAAGTGTGTTGTAGGCTCTGGTATAACAATTATATTCATCAGAGAAACTAGTTTCAATTGCTGTATTAGGTATCTGTACCCCATTCACATTCAACGAAAATTGAGAAATATCAAAATGTTTAAAATTGTACGTCAAGTCCTTTTTATACTTTTTTAGTTGATTGGTTGCTCTTTTATTTAAATGACAGTTACCTTTTAAAATATTTAACGCAATTTCACAGATCGTTTTAATTACATTCGGCTCACATTGTTTTATTATAACTTTTTGAAATTTTCTCTTAGAATTTTTTAACAGGTGCAATATATGACGGTTGGTTTGTAATCGTTTCATATTCCTCACCAAATTGCTCCAATTGCTCTTTTGTACAAAAACAAAAATTTTTTCCAAATATGTCACTTCTTAATCTAAATATATCATTAATATCTTGAGTAAGGTCTATTAAAATGTAACCATATGGTAAGGTAGTTACTTCATTATATACTTTCTCAAATTCGTTGACCTGTTTTGGGTATATTTGACGAGCTAAAGGCAGTATTTGGGATTTATCTCTAGGGTTTTTGAAAAGCACTAAATATTTACAATTTAATGAAATATCTCTTGAAAATTTTCCCTGGTGAAAAACGTTTTGAGTTACAAATATTACAGATAAATTTCTATGGTGCGAACCTCTAGTAAATAATTCGCACACAATCTTGTCGTGAGAATTTAACATCATATCATCTACTATAATTAACAGTGGATCTTGATTATCACAAAAATCTGGAATAGTATTATAATGTTCAAGTCCTTTGATATTTTTCGGGACGGCTTCTTTATCGGGGTTACACCAAATAATCTTCTCAATTGGAGGTTGAATATATTTGTTTTTTTGTTTTATTAAATTAAAAATAAAAGTCGATTTCCCACAACAAGACGGCCCGGCAACCATCATAGTAAACGGATGAAAAAACATGGTTTGCCGAAGAGTATCTATCTAACTATACAAATCTATATGTATACAAAACAGAGGTCGAGTATAAAATTAATCTTGGAAAATTGGACAGACAGTCTCTTATATAGTCTCACAATGGCCAAACGTGTTTTCATAGTTGATCTCCAATTTCTAAGAGGAAACGATAAACAATATTTTGTCAAAGAACTCGCTCTACTTGAAAAAGGAAGTTTGATTCCTATCGTTTATCATTTCAAACCACCTTACCACGAAGAAGAACTAGGTCAAGCAGCACAATATAGCAACCGATATTGCGGCAATAAAATAAATGGACTTAATTGGAATGGCGGCTGCATTGACTATGTGGATATAAAATCAATTATTAAATACTATTTAGAACAAGCTGAAAAAATTTATGTAAAAGGCGAACAAAAAAAATTTTTCCTTGAAAAGTATATTGAGAGTTTTAAAATAGAAAATCTTGCCATACCGTCGTTATTAAAGATTGAAAATTTTAAATCAATGTGTCCGATACATCTTTCAAATAATCATTTTAGATGTGCTGTAAAAAACTGTCTTAACATTTATATGCATCTTCGGAAGGAAAAAGTACTATAATGTTAAAAACAAAAAAAGTTACCTTTAACAATAAATTAGATCTTTACGTTATGTATGTGTGGGATTATGCATATAGAGTAGCTCGACAGGGAAAATATGAAGAATATGCACGAGATCGAGATAGATTTCATAGACGAATAAAAAATATTGAACCTATTATCTCTGCAGTTCTAAAAAAACCTCATAGAGAAAAAGTTTTTAATAAATTAATAAGGGTTGGTTAACCCAATAAAATTAATGTACATAAAATCATGTAATAGTTTTATTTTAGTTTTAAAACAAAAATGTAAAAAGAAAAATGAATAAAAACACGTGACAAATTGTTTTATCTGTCATTTGTACCATTATTTTATTGTTTTAATTTTAAATTTGAACTCACATTTGAACTAACCTAGTCTATCTGACATGCTTCCTAGGCCTTTAGCAACAACAATAAACCCACAATAACAACAAACAACAATTAACCACTAACCTACACTTTAAATCGAGAAATTACCAATACAGACAACCAGAACTAGGTCAAATACTAACCTAGTTTACCTGACGACCTTCCAAGGCCTTTAGCAACCGGCTTGGGACACACACAACAACAACAAACCACAATAAACCAATAACCTACATTCTAATTCCAATACAGGAAACTAAAACTAGGTCAAATATTAACCTAGTCTACTATATAAGGTCGTAGCCTTTCATGGCAATTATAAAAACAGGTTTTGGTTCCCCATGCTCAACTCCCGGGAGCTCTACTAGTGATATTTAAATAGTATAAATTGTAAATAGTACAATCTGTAGGTTTTAATTAGTAGTTAAATTTCGACTCGGTAGTACATAAAAATATCGAGTTCTGAACCATATAAGTTCACTAACAAACTTTAAGAACTGTTTGCCAATCAAACTTTAAGGTACGTATAATTTGGTATAGATATAACATAGAAAAAGAGCGAGATAGAATTGTAAAACCTATTTTTAAAATTTTGTCAACTTTTAAAAGTCAGTTTTAAAAATTTTGCTCGATTTACTCGATTGGGTAAACAAACCTATTTTACTCGTAATCTCGTTCTGTCAAAACACAGCAATATGAGCGGTTGCTCTTTCGCTATATTTTTCATTTAAAATTTAACGATTCTTCTATGGTTTGACATTTTTCAAAGTTTTGGTTCATCGAGTTTTGATATTTTTGCCAATATTTCAAAATCAAATTCTAATGTTTTAAAAAATAAACAAAATATTGTAATATTACTCTCCAGAGGTGTCTAAACTAGTTTTTGCACGGTCACAATATAATAATGACATTAAAAACTAAAATCGCAACATTTTAAGAAAACGAAAATTATAAATTTCATAGTTCATCATAGTAGGCGGTTTTTATGTTATATTTGTTTGAATTTATCGTTAATATTTCGGTTTCCATAAAAACTATCATTGTTGTTGTCATGATTTGTTTATTTGTATTCCCTAGGGAGAAAAGAATGCAATCCACTCCCGTACAAAAAAACGTTCTTACCCTTTTCAATTTCAGTCTTTAAAAAAAAAGATGTTATAAATAGTTATCTGTGTAGCTAGTGCAAAGAGTACATATTTGTTGCACGATTCATGAATTGACCATACTGAGTGAAGAACATGCTGAGTGCAACAAATATGCTTTTTGCACGTGTGGCACACAACATTTTTTCTACGATCTTAAGGTACTTTTTGCACTAGTAAGGTACCTTTTGCACTAGTGCAAAAACTTTTTGCACTAGTAAGGTACTTTTTGCACTCGTGCAAAAAATTAAACTTTTAAAATAGTCACTTTTTGCACGATTGTAGAAAAAATTTACTATACTATGGTTTCGCTATATGATTAAAATCGCCGCTATACGATTAAATTAACCAATGTTTTCAAATAATTATATGTTTTTAAATTTGCCGATCAATAAGTGCAGCAATAAACGGAGGAGGAAAATAAATAAAAATCGCAAATTTTTCATAGTTATTAGAAAAACTTAGATGTGCACAGCTCTAAAGATAATTTTAAACGAATCTTGAGTAGCTTACTACGTGACTTGGGAAACAAATTTATTTTTTAAAGATCTCACATAATAGTTCTGACAAAGAAATCAAACTAACTTTATTTAATTAAGGTTTTGCTATCTTGTAGCCAACCGAGTTTTACACTTCTCTCGAATTTCAGGGCAATGAATGTCATGAATGAACGACAAAGTATCTGATTGGCCGCGGTGCCACTTTTATCATTGCCATAGGGATTGTAATGTGGTGTTCAGCTCAACAAAAGTTTAAAAACCTAGAGAATTTTATATACTTTAACTTCTAAGAAGTTTTTTTGTGTGTTTGCATCACTAAAGATTTTCTCTGTCGCCCTATTACTTCGGTCTGAAAGACCTAAGTATTACATTCATGAGCTAAAAGTGAAATTCTTACCCCCACTTTTTTTGGCATTTCTCGACGTTTTAGGACCTACTGATTCTAAAAAAGCAAAAAAAAATGTGTCTGTCTGTCCGGCCATCCGTCACAACCGACGAAATCTAGAAAACGGCTGAATGGATTTTAAAAATTTTGGTTTCTAAAAATAGGTACACTCAATGGTAAGAGCCGAAACGACGATGTGTTCGATAACTGCACCGGAAGTGTGTCAAGTATGTCAAAACAAGGAAATATGCATATTTTTTGCTCAAAAAACGTTAATTTTAAGTGATGATGAGTAGGAACAAAGAATGCGGAGAAATCTTGATGGTCGGGATTGGTATGTGAGACCAAAAACTAGAATATTGCATTATAAGTTTGTCAAAAAAATGTTTTCAAGTGTGTGGCAAAAGAAACATTTTTATTTATTTTTTTACCCAATTTCTTGGAAAAAATAAAATTAATTATTTGTTTGAAATGAAATTTTATTATTATTATTGAGAATTATGGCATTAAAAGTTTGTCAAAAAAATGATGTCAAGTGTGTCAAAAGAAAGATTTTTATTTACTTTTTTACCCAATTTTTTGGAAAAAAATAAAATTAATAATTTGTATGACATGAAATTTTATTATTATTATAGAGAATTATGGCATTATAAGTTTGTCAAAAAAATAATGTCAAGTGTGTCAAAAAATGATTTCATTTATTTTTTTAGCCAATTTTTTGGGGAAAAAAATTTAGCTGTTTTTATGACGTAAATGTAATTGAAAATGAAATTGGACATGGAAATTTTTGAATTTGTTATAGTTTTTGAAATATTTTTGGAATTTTGAAAAAGTTTGTATATTTGATTTTGTAATAATTTTTTAGAAATTTGGAAAAAGTTTTAATTGATTTTGTAAGAATTTTTGGAATATTTTTAGAATTTTGAAAAATTTTAAATTTTTGATTTAATTATAATTTTGAAAAAAAGTTCAATTTTTGCAATATTTTTAGAATTTTGGAAAAAGTTTGAATTTTAAAGAATTTTTGGATTATTATTGGAATTTAGAAAAAGCTTAAATTTTTGATTTTATTCTAATTTTTAGAATTTTTCAATTTTTTATTTTGTTATAATTTTTACAATATTTTTAGAATTTTGAAAAAATAGAATTTTTGAATTTTATATATATTCTTAGAATTTTGAAAAAAGTTTCAATTTTTGATTTTGTAATAATTTTTGCAATATTTTTAGAATTTTGGAAAAAGTTTGAATTTTTAAGAATTTTTGGAATATTATTGGTATTTAGAAAAAGTTTAAATATTTGATTTTATTATAATTTTTATAATATTATTGGAGTTTTGAAAAAGTTTCATTTTTTGATTTTGTTATAATTTTTGCAATATTTTTAGAATTTTGAAAAAAATAGAATTTTTGAATTTTATATACATTTTTAGAATTTTGAAAAAAGTTTCAATTTTTGATTTTGTAAGAATTTTTGGAATATTTTTAGAATTTTGAAAAATTTTAAATTTTTGGTTTTATTATAATTTTTGGAATTTTGAAAAAAGTTTGAATTTTTGATTTAATTATAATTTTTACAATATTTTTAGAATTTTGGAAAAGTTTGAATTTTTAAGAATTTTTGGAATATTATTGGTATGTAGAAAAAGTTTAAATATTTGATTTTATTCTAATTTTTGGAATATTTTTGGAATGTTGAAAAAAATTTGATTTTATTTAATTTTTACAATATTTTTGGAATTTTAAAAGAAATATAAATTTGTGATTTTGTAGCATTTTCTCGAAACACTAAATGGAGAGGTTTTTGAGTATTTTGCTGAGTGTATCATCTTTAAACTAAATTATGTTAATTTATGATCTATTATAATTTTCCGGCAACGTATTGATGTTTCGTGTTAGTTTTGTAATAAATTTCTAAACAGAGATAAAAAAATACCTGAGTTCAAAAATACTCAAAGAGTTATGTTTGAAATACATCGTTGCCCAAAACTAAAAACCATGTCCTCATAAAAGTTTTTTGCCGAAAACTATATCAAAATCCTTAACCCAGACCGAAGTCTTGATATCTCAGAGCTGTGAGATTTCAGCCCCTCCATATTTTAATATTAAATTTATGAAAAATACTTCAGCCTAGAAAACTATATCATATATGAACTAAGTGAAAACTGAAGCTCAAAATCTTCGTTTTTTAACTGGATCGTAGCTCTTACACCATCATCAGTATGTATCCCATTTGTATTATTGTCATGCGTGTTGCATTTGAGTGCCATAGTTAGTTAATGCATTAACAGGAGGCATGAAATATTTTTTTTAGGTTTCACCTTTATAGATTTCGCAATAGCTTCTGGTAGCTCCTCTTTTCATACACCCCTGCCATTTGTAGGTGTATTTTACAAATAAATACAGAAAAAGGAAGCACTTTTGAAAAAATTATCGAAAATGTCGATACCGTTACATCGATATATTGATAAATATCGATATATCGATAAATAGCGATATATCGATATATTGGCGGTAAATATCGAAATATCGGTACTTACTGGTATATTTTGATACATAAGTATAAATAGTTATCGATTTTTGATACATCGATTTTATCCGTATATTTTTTTGTGTCGACATTTTCTATAACTTGTCATATTTTTTAAGATTAAATACGTAAAAACTTAACTTTGAACTATGTATATAATTATCTTTTAGTTTTGTATTTTTGTTAATTTATTTTGGAAGCGTTCTAAACAAAAACTAAATGCTTTAAAAAATTGTTTTACAATTTTCTAATAATGTAGGCTCAGTAAAAAAGACTAATCGTTTTATTAAATATCAAAGAATTATTGTTTTGTCATTGCTGGTTTTACTTGCCCAAAAGTCACAACCCCTGAAGATTTAAAAATTGTAATTCAACATCAATAAAAATTTAGCAGGTATTTTGTTGCTGCTACTAGAACTGGGCGATATTAAAAAAGTTATATAAAACATCGGCAACAAAAAATATATAACCGATATAATATCCATCAATATTGATGTATCGATAATTATCGATAAGTATTGATATATCAATATAAGTATCGATATGTCGATCAGTATCGATATATCGATTTGTATCGGCGACGATACATGATATATTGATTTGTATTTGTATAAGTATTCGTATATCGATAAGTATCGATATATCGATATTTTATCATTCCGAAATTGTTATTCGATATATTGATATATCGATGCTTTTCAACGCACTAATAGTCATTAGACCATTTTCGAATTATTGTCAAAGGGTTTTCTACATTACCAATCGAGCTCAATCGACAACCCATGAAAAGACGCTTATCAAGGGTTACATGCTTATCAAGGGTTTTAGCCTTCGGTAAGCCACATAATTGTTTTCTGTTCCGGTATTTAAGAGTTTTTTGTAGAAACCAACCTCTGAGATGTTAAGGGACGTTTTTTTTAAACTACTGTAAATGCGGGCAAATTTTGCCATTTATTTGCAGTTCGAACAAATATGCTCTTCTATTTTTTGCCAAAGTTTAGCTCTTTGCACTTACAACTACGGATTCGAATCCCGGGATCCCTACACATATTTTCACAATCATTAACAAAAAAAAATCTAAAATTTATTTAAAGATGGATTGTCATATTTGCCGTGATTAATTAACGAAAACAAGGCATGCTGTTTAAAAACAAGTAATATTAAGTTCGCATCAGTTTTTGTTGATTTGTAATTTATTTATATTTGGTTTACGGATATGACAACCCCGTGAACTCCAGTTTCTGTTATTGACATATAAGATAACGTGAGGTATCACATACTAATGACAATAGCAGTGAGATATCACTAACCAAGGTTATATCAAAGTAAGCATGGTAGATGAAATCTATTCATTCAACGATAGCACCGTCAATCTTTCTCTATTATATCATAAAATATTGGCTAATGGTTTGGCAGCTATTCAGAGGGTAGACAGTTAAAGATAGTTCCAATTCGAAGCATACATAAAAGTTTTAATACCAACGATTATTTAACGTTACATGAAGCAGCAGACATGGAATGTGAGGCGGATAATTGATCTTTTTACAATGCTGCAACACCGAGGACAGATAATAATGAAAATGCAACTCAAATGCAATTTGGAAGATTGACTCCAACGCAGTTTTAACCCACGCTTACAAAACTTTTTCAGTGAAAATACAGTAACAGAAAGTATTATTAAACTGGTCACTAAACTTGGGAGAGAAATGAAAATGTAGAAGGTCATAGACATAGCGGTCATGACTAATTGATCATTCCACCAAAAAGTGTGAAATTGGAACGGGCTTTTTCAGCGTCTGGAAATTAAAGTTTTATTTTGGTTCTTGAATTTTTATTTTTTAAGAAGTTGAATTAGTAAGTTCATTTTTAGTATACTTTTCGGCCTTAAAAAAATGAATAATGTGTTTTTATTTGAAAATGTTGTTTCATAATTATTTGCGGTTTTCCATACAAATTTTAAATCCCGGAATCCCGTAGTCCCGGGATTTATGAAACGCTACGGGATTGCAATCCCTACTGACAACAGTGAATATGGTTTGTGCATGATATTTTCCGTTTCATCTAAACACCGTACGTGATAATATTTATCAAAAAACAACGAGTTTGTGACCCTGCTCATATCGTTTGAACACTCCGATCAGCACATGGATAACGCTAACCACCCAAAGGCTCAGATTGAATTTAATTAAATCAACTTTCAAAATCTCATCGAAAAACTAAAGATCGATCGAGCTGCAAACCAAAACACACACACGTGCTTTAGTTTTCTATTTAAATCTATAATTTTATTTTTTTTTTCAATTCAAAATAAAATAATGTGTTGAATTTTCCTATTTTTCTTTAAAACAAACATAATCATAGTTTATTTTTAAGAAAGTTAAAAAAAATACTATTTTTTCTTTTCTAAAAAAACCATCAGTTTTGTACTACACAAAATGTAACAACAAACATAAAAATAGTAAATTTGAAAAAAAATCATCAATCTATTCCAGTCCAGACACGACGTGATCGTTAAAATTTAATTTCATTTATTGTTTTTCAGTTTTTTTTTCTGTTGTGTGGCTGTGTATTTTTCATAGGACTGATCGTTAAAATATGTATACGTACAAAAACACTGTACTAGTATATAATGTAATCATCATCGGTCATTCTCATTTACAAATTATAAATAATTTTTTCGCGTTTTTTTTGTGTCGCGAATTTATGATTTTTCCTTACTAATAATTTCTATTTTATTTTAAAAAAAAATTTTTGATTATTAATAATTTTTTTGTTTTTTGAGGAATGACCATTCTAAAAATAAAAAAAATGTATCATGTTTCATTCAAAAAAAAAAAAAATTGGTGGTTTTTGACATTTTTTTTCATTTTTAATTTGGATAATGATAGTGAGAAAGAAGCCAATTTAATTTATTTCTTTTGCTTCATGTGTAATTAAGTGATAAAAATATTTGTACAAAAAAGAAAATTATTTTAAATTAAGATAAATTGTCTAGAACTTTTATCTTAGGCTTTAAATCATATTTATAATATTATAAATTATTAATGGAATGCATCGGTTTAAAGCAAGCCAAAAATAAATCTCTATGATTATTATCTAATGATATCATTTCTTAATTGATTTGTTTCAATTATTCTATCAAAATTATTTTGCAAGAGATAGACAACATAAAATTATCAACCTTGTCTGTCTGTCTGACTTTCTATAAGATCGAATACTTATATATAAAAAAAATATATTGTTGATTTTAGATAATATATTTAGCAGCTGCAACGAGTTACTAGTTAAATTGTTTTTAATTTTTTAAAATAATACGAAAAGGAATTTATTTATCATCATTTTTATTATTGTATACAATTAATTGTACAACTATAAAATCGGTATTTTTATAACAAAATATTTGTACCACCATTCTACTTGATGTTGAATGACCTAATGCTTTTCTTATAATTTCAACAAAAATTATATCACTAGATATCTAGGTTAATGCAAAGAACATTTTATTATAATTGAAAAATCAAAACTTATTGAAAATATTTTAATGAAAACTAAAAGTTTTAATCCAATTATTTAAAATATTTTGTAAATTTTACAATTACGATCAAATTTATTTAACTAGATAAACATGTCAAATTTACGATCAGATATTGTATAAAATTTTACTTATTCGATACTGAATCATACCAAACCCGACACATGAATAATGTGTTATGAGAATCATTGACCAACAATCTCAGATTAACAACTAACTAAGTAAACTTGGTTCACTCTATAAACCAGTACAACGCATCCTCACTCTTCCATGTACTATAAAAGTTATTAGCAATGCTAATTATATCATTCAACACTCCTGGATATATTGGGGATTATGTCATTTTAGACACATAATGAAATTACAAGCATCATCACTGTAATATCCTAGGTCATAACTTGCATTTTTATCTAACCCAGTAATTCGAAAAGCATTATCTCACCCTCCCTCTACTTAATACATATAAAAAATCTTAAATAATTTTTCCTAACATAAAACTGCTAAAAACCACATTGTGTGAGGGTAACGTAATCGTTTTTTTATTAGATTATGTCAATCTCTCAAATTAGAATAAATTTGAATTTTATTTTATAATTCACATCTTACAAGTTTTGTTTTGATTTTTATTTTCATATATTTTCTTTTGAATTTTCTTTTTTTTTTTAATTTAAATGCCATTTAAAGTGATTGCAATGAGAAGTATGGTGTAATTGTTAATGCAATTATAAAGTAAGTAAACTAAAAGAAAAACAATGATACGGGTTTTTGTTGTTTCTAAATATAACAATTTAATTTAATTTCCATTTATTTAAATTTTATTAAATGGAAAAAAAATATGTATATTATGATTGATCTTTACTGTGACTTACATTTTTATTCACATAAGAACCTGCATATGGTTTAGCAATTATATTTACTATTTATTTTATGTTCGAATATTATAGATTTCAAATCTAAATAAAATAACTTGATTGATTTTTATTTGATTTTATTTAATTGACTGTGCAGTGGATTGAATTTCAATAACAAATTATTTTGTTGTTGTAGAGCTTTGTAATTATATATAAATGATTTAACAATGTTAGAGGTGGTGACAAGTACACCTAAATATCGCATATCGCAAAATAATCATTTATCAACCGTCACAATTTGAACGTTAGCATTTCCAACAACTCATCTATTTATCTAAATATGTACAATAAAGATTTAAACAATAAAACTGTTTATATATTTTTTTACAAAAAAAAATACAATATTCTAAAACAATAGTTTTCAAATTAAACTACACAACCACAAAGTAGTTATAGTTTGCACGGTCATTGTTGTGTCATTCTATATCAAAAGTCATATAACCGGTAAAATTTTATGAAAATTATACGAATACATACAATACGAAAAAATTAAAAACTTAATTGTAATGAAATTTCCGTTTAGTTTTCAAAAAAAAAAAATATTTTTTAGTGAAAGTCCTGTTGTTTGCCGTTGATCTTACGTTTTGGATTTTATTGTTACCAATTTTAATATTGATAGGTTGTAATGTAAGAGGTTGTTTTGTTTTAAGAGACAATTTTTGTGTTATTTTTAAAAGGTGTCGTAAAAAACAATTCGGTGACTGCAAATTTAATTGTGAGGCAAGCTAATCTTGGGTTCTTAACCGAAATATTCGGTTGCCATTGAAAGCATTTAAGCAAAACAACTCAGTTGGCATAAAATACGGTTGGGTGGCGAGTTTTTTTTCAGTGCATGTTTCGAGTTAAGCAGCACATCTTACTCACATCAACCAATAAAAACTTACTTATCACATTTAATTAAACCGCTTTATGCTGACTCCATAAGCCCCATCCATATCAGAAATGAGATATGATTCCAACACTTAATTTTTTTTTTGAAGTAAAACTTCGTTAGGCACGATATGACAAGTAACTCAGAACTTGTTTGGGACGGAAGTAACGTTTTCAAACGGAAATAACGTTCAGTAAAATAAATTAAAATGAAACCACATATATTCATCTCTATCATACTACACTCTGATTTTAAACACATACATTCACATAACACATACACAATTGCATCAAATAATATTCAAACTTGGTAGCCAAATATTTCATTTAGAACTCTTGGCTGTGATACAATAAAATAAAAATGAACCAAAATCAAAATCACAATAACAACAGTACTTCTCAGCACTATAAGACAAAAAATATTGGACCCTCAGTCCGTATTTTGCAATTGAACATTGAAGGCATAAGCAAGTCAAAAACTGAACATTTACAAAGAGAAGCAAAAGATTTCGATATCGACGTTGTAATTCTGCAAGAAACGCATGCAGCAGATGAAACGCAACTTACCTCTAGAGGAAACATTGTTGGTTACAAATTAATTAGTGCTATTTACAATCAAGCATATGGATCTGCCACGTATGTTAAGTCAGAAATCATGAACTGCACCCATGTACTTACACAGACGGACAACGATATTCATCTTATTGTTGTTGATATATCGGACATGAAGATTGTAAACGTATACAAGCCTCCTAATACAGGATAACCAGCTGCTACCCTACCATTATTTCACCATCCAGCAATATATACTGGTGACTTTAACAGCCATCACACCCAGTGGTCCTACTAACAACAATCCCAATGGCATACAACTGACTGACTGGGCGGATGATAACAACATGTTCCTGGTATATGATGCAAAAGACATGAAAACCTTTAGATCTGCTAGATGGCGACGTGATTACAATCCTGACCTCTGTTTTCCCAAAAAAAACGAACAACGTAACCCGATTCCAATATCTAAGGCTGTGTTACAAGGTTTTCAACGCTCTCAACATCGTCTAGTAATTCTTGAGGTTGGAATCCAAATCCCACTCGTTAACTCTACTCCTCAACCTAGATGGAATTTTAACAAAGCTAATTGGGATAGGTCGGAGTTGGATGCAGTAATTCGCTGGATCCCACCCATTCCTAAAAATTATGATAGGTTCGTTGGAGCCATCATCTCAACTGCAAAGAAATGCATCCCAAGAGGCTTCCGTGAAGAATACATTCCTGGCTGGAGCAGAGAGAGCGATAAATTATATGAGGAGTACCTTAGTAGTGGTGAGGCAGACGTGGCTGATGACTTAATATACTCACTGGACGCCGCGAGGAAGCGAAAGTGGATTAGCGCTGTTGAAAACATTGATTTTTCCCATTCAAGCAGGGAAGCTTGGAGTCTCCTTCGGAAACTGAGTGGCTCAAACTCCATCACTCGCGCTAACATTGAAATAAATCCAGAGGACATTGCAAATCATATCGTAAACATGTCTCGTTCTTCTATTGATCGCCTTCATAAGAGAACAATTAAACGTAAATTAAGAGAAATGAAGCGCAATTGCTCGTTTCCATCGAAGTATGCGAACTCTTTTAGTAGCGAAGAACTAGATTCAGCGCTGTCCCAAACAAAAAACGGAAAAGCAGCGGGCTACGATGACATATTTCCAGAATTTCTTAGAAATTCGGGAAAAAATGTAAAACAATGGCTAACTAAATTGTAACGTCGACTATATTTTCAATAATAATATTAAAACCAATCTCTATTCCTTTTCGATTCAATTACAAAATATTTCCATATTCCATTTCATTTTTACAATCATAATAGTTTAACAGTTTTTTTCAAATAATACCGAACAGCCTCAAATTCAAATATCACAGAAAATAAATAAAAGAACTCATTGCTTACTCAGTGCCGTTTCATTTTTCGTTTTTTTGTTAAAATAAGAAAATGTCAAAAAATCACATTTTTTTTTAATCAAAAATTCCAAGTTTTGTTGTCTAATGGCCGACTCAAGACGTGTAACATTGTTCAAATTTAAATCTAATTTGTGATTAAAGTTCATTAAATATACAACAAATATATTCTTTGATAAATAATTTCAAACATTTGAAATATAATTGTTATAAAATTAAAAGAATTAGTGAAGAATTGATTGAGTTATGGTAATACGAAAAATACCTCGTTTCCGTGAAGCTTTGGTTTAAGTGTAAAGTCATATATTGTCCGCCATATTTTCTACATTAAACTTCTCATTCAACAGGGGTTGTTTTTTCAAATATCTAAACTAGACTATTGGTATTTCTATCACCCATAAGAACACCCTAATTAATGTTACATTCGTCTATGCTATAGTGATATATGTATTACGTGAACTTTTGTTGGTGAAGTTGGACAATTGAATTTTTAAAAAATTCCGAATAACTAAATAGTGGTGGAAAATTTTGTTTCTAAATTTTTGAGAAATTCAGGATACGTTGGATATTATAATCAACCGGTTGGACCGGCTGATAATGGAACTTCAGAGTTATCAACCGTTATAAAATTATTTGGATCTCAACATTTGAGAATTTATGAGATTGTTTACAATTGTCTGCAATTGGAATTATTATTATGTAGCTGTATTAATTAATCGTTGTCTTGCATATGGGACTCATTCTTTCATCAAAATAAGCAGATTAATATTGATAAATTATTTACCATTGAAGAATTATTATTGACACATTTATTGACTGCAGTTAAATTGTTTCAACCCATCATTGAAGATTTATGAGATTGTTCCTGTTATTATGATATGGTATTACTGTATGGATTCATCTAATTGCATATAGAATTTTCTTCTATCCAACATTTATAAGATAAGTTTCTTTTTATATTACAGTCAGAATTTCTTTTTTTTTGGTTTTTTTTAGAATGATAGGCTAAACTAGCCGGCAGATAACAGATTTTCGAATCCAAGATTCGTTTCTGAGATGATCCGTGATATCGTGTTTTTTTGTGTGTGTGTTTTTCATAAAAGTACAAGCCGCGATACGGTGGCAAGTAACAAAATTTTTCTCGAATATCCTAGAAACCGGCAATCTTCCAAAACGTTTTAAGTAAGACTACGAAAGTGATCGCGATACTTAAGCCACGTAAACCATCCAATGAACCAGGAAGCTATAGCCCAATTGCACTTTTGAGCACCTGCTACAAATTGCTAGAACGGCTCATATACAACCGTATCGCACCGATATTGAATGACCAGATCACAGTCGAACGAGCTAGTTTCCGTCCCAGTCGCAGTTGCACTGACCAACTGCTCGCTTTAACATCCTACATCGAAGCTGGGTATCAAAAACAATTAAAAACAGGCGCAGTATTCATCGATCTCACTGCAGAATATAACACAGTCTGACGAATTGGGATTATATATAAGCTGTTCAATGCAATACCTTGAAACAGCATCTAACGTTTAATTAACAACATGCTGAGTAATCGTGTTTCAAAGTTCATCTAAATAATTCCTGTAGCAGGTCCAAAATGCTTAACAATGGTTTGCCACAGTGTTCCGTCCTGGTGCCATTACTTTTTAATTTGTACATCCATGACATTCCAGACACAACATCAAAGAAATTTGGTTACGCTGATGATTGGACCCTGGCCACTCAAAACAAAGACATGGGTGTCTTTAAGGATTTGCTCTCAACTGACTTGGCGATAATCAATGACTATTTTCGAACGTGGAGCTTATTTCCTAATCTAAGTAAAACCGAGAGTTCTTGTTTCCACTTAAACAACAAACTGGCAAAACACGAACTATCACTGTTATTTAACGGCAATGTCATTAAATACAATCAACAGCCAAAGTACCTGAGGATTACTCTCGATAGAACACTTTCTTTTAAGCTCCACCTAGAGAATACGTCAAAAAAACTTAAAACGAGAAACAATATATTGCATAAACTGGCAGGCTCGACATGGGGTGCTACTCCAGCTACCCTCCGCACAACTGCTCTAAGTCTGGTTTACTCAGTGGCTGAGTACGGCGCACCAGTCTGGCTGAATATCACACACACTCAATAAGATGACTGCCAGCTGCATGCCGCGATGCGTACTATAAGTGGTACTATCAGGTCCACTCCTTTACCTTGGCTCCCTGTGTTAAGCAATATCACTCCACCTGCACTCAGACGCTCGCATGCACTCATGCGTGAACATGAAAAGGTAACCAACAACATCACGTTACCCTTGCACGAATATTACTGTGACCACACTAGTTGTCGATTGAAGTCAAGAAAGCCTCCACATAAAACTGCCAGTAACCTGCTGGCAACTAATTTTAATATCTTGGATGCCTGGGACACCTCCTGGAATGATTACAACACTCCTGGCGTTTCTATTACTAACCCGACTTCTGCCCAACCTGATTTCGATCTGCCACGTCATACCTGGACTACACTAAACCGAATAAGAACGAATCATGGACGTTGTGCTGATTCTTTCTACAAGTGGGGAATCTCAGAGTCCCCTCAATGTGACTGCGGAGCTCCACAACAAACCATAAAACACATTGCAACTGTGTGTCCACTTCGACGATACAATGGCGACATCTCAGACATCCAATTGGCAACTCCCGATGTAGTAGAATGGATAGACTCACTCGATGTAAACATCTAATGTTCAAATATACTGCCCAATGTTCAAATATTTTAATATTTTACTTTTTAATTTTTAACTAAAAGACGCGCAATCAAATCGATTGTAAGCTCATTTAATGTGTATTCATGTTTTGTTTTATGTAGTTTTCATACGAAGATCTACCTATTTTAAGTTTTATGTTTGTTTTATTTTTGTTTTGTAATGTGTCACAACAAAAACCATACGCTAAATAAAAAATAAAATTTAAAATAAATTTATTAAAAGAACCTAACAACAACTTATTTTAATAATATTTTTGACGCGTTTCGAACATAAATAATAACAATAATTAATAATAATAATTAATAATTAATTTATAATAATGAATTATTCATTAAATAATTCATTTATTTCATAATTCATTTTTTTATAATATTTGAAACGTTTGACAATGAATATTTATATTCAAAACGCGTCAAAAATATTATTAAAATTAGTTGTTAGGTTCTTTTAATAAATTTATTTTAAATAAATTATTATATGAATTACAAAGTTAATTCAATTATTATCATAATTGAAATATAAAATTAGAGGTTTATGATAATTAAAGTGAGGAACCTAAACTTTACTTTGCAAATTTGTAATTTCTTCAAAAAACCTCATTGTTGTACCAAATCTTGTTGTTGAATTAAATGGACATGTTTCTATCATTAAATGTAATTTTCGTGATGTAGCATCATTGGCTTAGCAGTTTTTACTCCGCTTGTCTCCGATACACCAACCTAATTCTGTCAGCATTAACCAGGCGTGGACGTCGAATTTCGGATTTCGATACCCTGGTATCGACGATATAACATCCGAAATGATTGTACATGGTGGTGAAACTCTATCCTTAAGATTGTTTGAACTTGTTCAAATTATCTGGCGGACTGAAACCATGCCACAGGAGTGTAACTCAACTATGCTGATACCAATCCATAAAAAAGGTAATCGCTTACAATGTGCAAACTACAGGGGAATCGCTCTACTCTGCAGCACAGCTACTTTGCTAGCCAAAATCAATCCTTTTGCTGAACAACTGTTTGGAGAACATCAGTGTGGCTTCCGGTAAGGCCAAGGTACCACCGATGCACTTGTCTCGATAAGGATGATTTTGGAAAAATGTCGAGAGTTCAACATACCTGTGTACCAACTCTTCGTTGATATCAGCCAGGTCTACGACTCTCTCGAACAAGAGACTCTATGGTCTGCTCTGGTTTCAATGAGAATTCCTGGTAAACTGGTATCACCATGCAAAATGACAGTACAGAACTCTCAATGCTGTGTACGATTTCACATCTGTTGCTCACCATTACATCCCATTTCGACCAACATACATTACTACTAAAAGATTCATTAAAATTGTTGAACTGATGTAGGCTGTGAAGTTGACCAAAACGTAAGCAACCACACCGCCACCCAACTACACCCTCCTCGTTTTACAGATTCGACCTTCGTGGTATTCGAAACGCAAAAACAAACATATCTTCTCAATTGTGCAAATTTTCTAAACTTCAAAACTTATTGACTTCATATATTTTCAATAGTGGTGAAGTAAGAATAATTCTACCAACAAAATCATCTCAACAAATCTAATCACATTTACATACATTCACATAAAATAAAACAAACAATAATAAAAACCATCAACCTAATTTCGAAATGACAACCGCTAATAAAGGTGACCAAAACAAAATGTTATCGTTAATTAAAAAATTCATTAGACTTTAAGGCGTTCGCATACAATTCTACCAATACTAAAGATAGATATTTGTCATAGCAAAAAACTTTCAAAATTCTAATTCCTTAAGAATATAAAAAAAACTAATTTAAATTTTAAAGCAATAATCTAAACTCAATAGAATACTATTTTGATTAATTAATTTATTTTGTTTGCAACTTTGTATGCAAGTTTTAATATTTTTGTTTCGTTTTATTGTTTCACTTTAAAGTTATACAATCGCAAAAAAATCAACTAAAGAATAAATATTTTCCGTAAACACTTAATTAATTTACATTACTAATTAAAAATAATTGTTAAAACAACAACACTGGATAATTGTTATGAATTATTTATATCCTAAAATAATAATTAAAATTTTATTTTTATTTCTATTTGGCCAATTTTTTAATTTATTATTTTTGTTTAGGTTCATAAATTATGTTTTTTAAGGTTAGTCAACTTGTAAATTATCGTGATGGAGTGTAATTATAATATAGTAATTGATTTATTTTGCGGCAGATCTTTAATTATTGTAATTTATATCGTTATATTATCACAATAAAATTATTATGTGATAATTTGAATTAGAACTAGAGACAACTGATGCGTGACATTTTATAATATTTTTTTAAATTTGATTAACAAAATCCAATCAAAACAAACATAATTATACTTAAATTTCAATTCTACTGATTCACTTAACAAATGTCATTAAATTTTTAACACCTTTTTGTTGATGTATTTTTTTTTAAAGTTTACAACAAACTTGTCTGTGATACAATTATACGTTTAGCACCTGGTCATTGTTGTTTGAAAATAAATTCAATATGCATGGTGTATTCTTTTTACTTCAATAATTTTATATAAAATTAATTAATAAATTAATTTTGTTCAGATTTATTATTATTTATAATATTTATTTTTAGTATATTTTTATTTTTATATTATTACGATTTTATAATAAACAAAAAACAACATACCATCATATTGAGGTAAATAGCTTTCTACAAAACTTCCATTTTTGGTGACAGCACTCGTATATTCATGTTTAGTCAAGTTTACTGTACATTTTTGTTGCTGTTTATATAGATATATTTATTAAATGCGGATTTATTACGTTTTATTTATTTATAAAAAAAATCTCATATAAATTATATTACGATGATTTTAATTTTTGTTTTCTTTGCTGGTATCAATTTTGTGATTGGAATGATAAGATGTGAAATAATGTTTATGGGCTACATCGTTTCTCTTCCGCAACAACCTTTAACATTGTTTAGGGTAATTTTTTTAGGATAGTAATACTTTTAGAAGCGCAGATAGGGCAGATATTATAAACATAGGTAATTGTTTAAAATATTTGAAATTGTGTCAATTTTTTAGACATAAGTAGATTGGAAATTACACGAATAACTTTTTCTATGCTTTTTTTGGGAGACGATAAGTTAACGATGTTTTGTTTGTGTACAAAAGGTGCTAGTTTTTCGTACGAGTTTGAATTTTTATGTCAATATGTTTAGGCTGAGATTTTTTTGCAAGGTTTATTTTTTTATATGACTTAAATTAGTGACCGAAAACATACGTTGGGTTACGAAAATTATTTATATTTTGTTAAATATTGACATTTTGAAAAGTGAACTTTGTTTGAGTCGCACATAAAATCTTTACAGATAAACTAACAAAACTGACGATAAATAGGCGTAATATATTCTCATGTACTCTCAGACTTTTTGTATAATTTGATTTTGATTTTCTATATTCTTTCGAAACTTCCTTCGTTACTCCGAAAAGTAGTACGAGAAACTGTAAAATAGCATTAGAAAATATTTGTGAGGCTTTAGTGTCCTTCGAACTGTTACAACGGATGTGGTCCGAAACTATTCTCGGGAACTATTGTCGACGCTTCAACAATTATCATTGTCGACTTGACGTTTTCAAATTGAATCTGTCAACAACGTCAACAACTAAATAAATTAGACTTTTATATTAACTATAATTGTTTACATTGAATTGCTTTTCAATCGAATACAAATAAAATATATTTTTTAGTTCATATTGAACTCTATATAGAACAAGTGTTTAAACTTGAAGGGCCATTGTCGATAATAATAAATGACGCATCAAAAAACTATAACGACATTTTGACATGTCGGCTATTCAACTGTCGTCGCGTCAACAGTTGTCATTTTTTTAATAAAAAGTATTGTGTAATAGGAATTAGAATATGTGTCACAACAGCACATAGATACCTTTTAAGACCTAGGTCATACAACAACATGCTTTCTGAGATGTTGGTAGACGCTTTCTTCAAATGTTTGATGGTTGAAGACTATTGACCAAATGACAAAGATTGAATAGAAACGGCGGGAATAAAATCAATTTAAGGTATGTATGGATTTATTCAATTTTCCCTCGTATTTGTTATGCCCGCAAAATTACGCGATATTTAACAGGTTCAACCACCAAACATTTCCATTTTAATGCATAATATGGCTACAGGGTCATTCCATGGAAACATAAACCTCAATGAAGTTTATGTCGTGTGGAAAAATTAATCTAATTGGAAAATTGCCCGTCATTATTGATACTAAAGATAGAAAGTAAACAAATAAATTGTATAAAAGATGGAAAAAAATAAATAAGTAATAAAATTGTTGTTAGAAATACATTATTTTCTTATGTGTTTTTTCTCTGTTACGTTGGTCACGTTACGTTGGTCACACAATTTTTTTAAAGGGAACCTCTTATTGTATTTAGCATTTATAAAAAAACATATGCATATTTAAAAACAAATAACTTGGGCTTTATACAAACCTAAATTTGAGTTTATTGAAGACATGCTTTCAGAGAAATTGCTTTGAAAGTATGAGTAAGTTTTACTGTGGTCCTTTTTTTGTTACGTTGGTCACAGCACTGAATTTTGTTATTATTACTTAATATATATTTAATTTACTGCTTTTTTCATTGATAGTGTATTTCTTACCTGCATAATAGCATAAAATAACATAAATTTCATAAAATAACAATGTTTTTTTATGAATAATAGGCAAAAGTATGAGTTTAAAAGGGTAAAAATGTTACGTTGGTCACAATGGAATGACCCTACATTACATTTTTTCATTAACACTGTTATCACCAAACAATCAGTATACATAATCTTCGGACTTCCTGTAAAAAATGCATCAAATGCATAATAGTTTTTTTATATGTTTGAGTTCTCTCTATTTCGAATTTAATTGTTATATTTTATATCTTTGCTAAATAAAACGAGAACGGGAGAGTTCACGGATCAACAAACAATTATTCTGTTTTTTACATTATTTTTAAGATTATAAATACAACTCAATGGATTTTATTGAAGTCTTTTATTTTATACTGTAAATCCTGGACCACATACCATCGTTGAGCGACTGATTTTGGTACATGGTCATCCCAGCTCAACTGAAGTTTCTAAACTTCTTGCAACAATAGTTTTGCAGATATGAGGAAGTTTCCAAAAGGTCCGAAAGGATCAAAAACCAATATCACTAAAGCCCACAACTCACGCTTAGTTCGAAATCTCTTCTTGTTCAAAACATCTTGTCAGATTTTGTTGCAACTTACATGGAAGGTGAAAGAATCTGTTCCAAGAATTTTCCCTGTAGGACACTCTCCTCTATTGTTCATGCTCATTTTATCATCAGATTGTCCATCCAAGAGTTTACATATTTCATCCGAGTTCGATACAAAACTCTTCGGGCTAAAACCACTTTTTGCCCGAATGAATTTGACTTCTTGTGAAATACGTAGTGCCTCTTCCTAATTAGTGAAACTCGAGACGAAGTCGTCTACGTAATGACATTCTATTATTTCCTTAACGGAAATTCGGATACGGAATTCACTTCATTAGCTAGCAATTTTCGAGCATATCATTTGTCGATGAAGGCTTGAACTGCAAGGCGGTAACCAATAGCGAATTCTTCATTGTCTTTTATCTTTTTTTCTATCGTAGCTAAGCGACATCTTGCCATTTTACAACTTTCTGGAAGCTCTAGATCATTACTTTTCCAAAGAAGTCCAGTTTCATACCTGTTTGACAGTTTCTTGGTCGTTGCCTTCATTTAAGTAAGAGCGAGAATGTTATCCTTAGACTCAAAATTGGTTTTCTTCATTTCAGTTCCTAGTCTATCGTTGTTGAAGTAATTGAGTATTGAAGACACTATGGCAGCATTTTTCATTTCCTGTATCTGCATCTGCACAACAACCATAATCCATCCCAGCGGTGTTTTTGCGGCAGTTGGTTCGTGATGTCTTCCACTGATGATTTGAGATGGTTGGAAGACATTAAGGTTATCCATTCCAATTAAAATATCAGGTCCATTTTGTTCTTGATCTTCAAAAAGTAAATGCATCAAATAATTATACTTCGAACTTAGTTGGGTCACGTTCAAACTCTGAACTGGAAATTCTTTGTTGTAGATTACTCTCACACAATTCATTTGATAGACCTTAGCATCTTCAACAGCGGCTGATATTCTGATATTACATTTTTCGGATTTTTCTGTTATGGTTTTTCCTCTTAACCATTTGAGTTGGAGGGTTGATTTCTCACCAGAAACACCAATGCTATTAGCGGTTTGACGATTTAATAGCGTTAACGTTGCACCTTCGTTGACAAAAGCGAATACCTTAATTCTTCCGGTTGGTCTGTACAAATGAACTGGAATCATCTTCAGGAGAACTCTCAAGCGACTATATATTTTGATGTTACATTTCAAGACTGAGTTTAAAGCAACAACGAAATCATCAGCTTCTTTGTGTTCGAAAGGTGCTGAAGACATGGTATGAGCAGTCTCTGGTAGCACGGCAACATTTAGAGATTATGTAAAAGTTTGTGGTGTTTTTTAAAAACAGTTGTCAATACCACAACTCTTCTTACGGCGACATTAATTCGTTCCATTTCCTCTCATCAAACAACCAAAACAAAGCTTATAACTCTTAACGTGATCCCATTTATCGTTGATAAGCATCTTTTTTTAAATGATCGCAATCCTTCAAGGTATGCTCTTTGTTAGGCTGCATTTTCTGGGCTTTGACGCATTTTGCTCTACTGCAACTAATACTTGGTTGGATCTTGATTTGGAGACATTTTTGCTATCCGCTGGAAGCAAGGCGGTGAATGCTGCCACTTTCGATAACCATTGACTGAAGTCAATGACGTTAGCATACCTTCCCAAAGAGTAAGAGGAGTGCACCCATTCATACTTCTTAGTATTAGGCAGCTTGCTTATGAGCTCCTCCAAAAGCATAGGGTTTCCTAGATGATGAATACTACGGCAAGATTGAAGGAGTGAGACCATGTTTGAAACTTTGTTGGAGAATGGAATTATTCTATCTTCTCACGCTGACATTTAACTACAAGTTCAGGTCTTCCTAATTCGGACGCCAACTCCTTCATAATCTCTCCATTTTGAGGATAAATCAGCAATCCTTCCACAGCTTCTCGTGCGCACGTCCTTTCAGTGCCTCCACCAAACGAAAATGGTTTTCGACGTCGGTGTACAGGAAAGCAGCATTTGACTCACGGTAACTTGACTTAAAATTGGCCATTCCTCAGCATTACCAAAAAACTTTGGTAGAGGATGCAATTTTCGCCTTGCTTCTCCTTGAATACCATACTGATGAATTGCTGACGTCTGAAGATTTGAAGGATTCAACCTTGATGTGAATGACATCACATTTGGGTTATGATACGATGGTTCAGGCAGATTTTACGGATTCAACACTGATGGTATAACATTTGACTGATGATACGATGTTCCAGAATACATTAACGGTTGATTAACAAATAAAATGCCATAATCAAAACCCACAGGAGGTTGGACATTGCTGTTAATTCCAGGAGCTTGTTGCTTGACTAGCAATCGGCGTTTGAACTACATACATTTGACTTGACGAAACTACATTTGTCAGCATTGGCAATGATGTATTCGAAACTATTGGAATTCTTGACAAAGAAAGAGGTACTGATTAATAATAAATTGACGTTTGCGTACAGCTTGCTGAGACTCCAGCGGTTAACGACGACAAAGAAGCTGGATCTGTTGACGTTGAAGACGAATCTGTCACTGATTGAATGTTAGTAACTGTGGCGACTAGACTTGGCACTGCTGCTGTGCTAGTTTCTACATTCGGCAAAGCAGTTGGTTCATTTTTTGTCGACTCCCTCATTTCTGAGACTTCTCGTCGTATTCTGACATCTGTCTGATCATTCTCTTGCAACATTTTCCTTGCCTTAGCTCTCGTGGTAATATTCATAAAATTGAATAAATAATGTATTTACTCAACAAAGATTGAATAGAAACGGAGGGAACAAAATCAATTTAAGCTATGTAAGGATTTATTCAATTTTCCTCTGTATTTAAAAACTACTAATTCAATCTAATGTCTAATAACTAAAATGAGGAAAAAAAAGACAAAATTTTAAAACATGAAAGTCAATGCTAACTTGAAATAAATGAAATTTTGAACAAACTTGTTAACAAAGTCACTCGATACTATTGATTCGGATAAAGCATTTCATTTGTACGATATACAGACCAAAGAATTCCCTTTACACTGGAGCACTATGACAGTGAGACGTAAGTGATCTCAATAGCTTGGCTGTTTGTAAAAACCGATTTAAGAGTAAAACTAGTAAAAAAATATGTTTGAGGTGTATTTATAAGGGCATATGTATAAAAAAACAACGAGATCAGCAACAATGCGAGCATATTTTACGGCTTTAGGATTTGATATTACATTTCGATAACCCACAAATCGTATAGCACGCTTTTGAACAGAGTTCAAATGAGCTAAATGAAAACAGATACAGCAGCATAAACTTGACAACAATACTCTATATACTATTTTTTTTTTTTTAAATAAAATGTGTTGTGTAATAGGGTTTAGAATATGTGTATCAACAACACATAAATACCTTTTAAGACCTAGACCTGGGTCCCACAACAACTGGCGTTCTAAGGTGTAGATTAACGCTTTTTTGAAACATCTGCGGGTTAAAGCCACCTGAGACTAAGTGTTCCGGCAAACTATTCCATTTGTACGCAGTTCGGACAAAGAAGTCTCTCTGCGATCTGCCAGTATGACAGCGTGGGATCTGTACCGTTTCACCGGTTACGGCAGCCGATTGCCGAGTGGAACGGGGGTAAGAATAAGTTTGAGGCATGATGCCGCTGATTTCATCTGAGCACTGCTGATGACGATATTTGTAAAAAACAACGAGGTCAGCAACAGTGCGCCGATGTTGTAGGGAATCAAGTTTTGATGTCAAAGTTCGATCACCCACAATTCGTATAGCCCGCTTTTGAACAGAGACCAAGACGGCCAAGATGGAAACAGAGGCAGCACCCCAAATTTGACAGCAGTACTCCATACAGGGACGAATATAGGACTTATAAACATGGAGCAATTGGTATGGAGTGAAAATTTTTTTGCATCTATTTTGGAGGCCGAGTTTTTTAGACGCGCTTTTTGCCATCGCCATTACATGATCGTTCCAGAGTAGGTCATTTGAAACTGTGACACCCAATAAACGAATGTTTTTACATTCACCTATTGGTTCATCACACATACTGAATAAAATATCTTTGGGGAACTCGGTCTTTAATCTGGAAACAATCAACAGCTGTGTTTTGGTAGAGTTGAAATTGACAAGGTTTTGGTCACCACAGTCGGCAACCAGTCCCTGCGACAGGGACGAATATAGAACTTATAAATGTGGAGCAATTTATACGGCGTGCATTTTTTTTACATCTTCCGTTCACGAGGCCGAGTTTTCTTGAGAAGCTCCTTTCATCGCCATTATATGATCGTTACAGATGAAGTCGTTCGAAAGTGTGACGCACAATAAACGAATGCGTTGGCATTCGTCTATTTGTTTGTCAAACATACTAATTGAAATATCGTTTGAGAACTTGGTCTTTAATCTGGAAACAAAGCCGTGTTTTGGTGGAATTAAAATTGACTATGTCTTCCAATCTTCGATTTTTTCTAGACTTACGTTTATGGCCGCATCTCTCCGAGCGAGATTTTATTGTTCATACATTTTACGCTCTTAATATAGGGGGACGTATAACTTGTAAATGACTTTAATATGTATCTGAAGCGCATGTATTAATAACTCATCGTCGATATTATTTGCAGGAGGCAATGGGCATCAAGAGAAATTTTATTGGTATTGCTATTATTAGCTTAGTGTTAAAGTTTAATTAGTGTGAGCGTTTTGGTCAAAGAATGGATTTTTGGTGATCAACATATGACAAAACTATTTGTGTCTGATAACGGTTTTGCTTAACAGCTGAAAACAGTTAAATCTCTTACACACTGTTGGTGATAGTATTAACTTAGTTCCCATCCCATGATCCTTATTTAACTGTTCTTATTTTTCGTAGTTGATCTGAAGTAGCTTTCTAACAGCTGACATATCCTATTTTCCATCTTACTGTTATAGAGCCCTACAAAACTCTAAATATAAGCATACATCGACATGTTATTTCCACCAATCTCGACATGCCTGACCGAATCAACTTACATACTTAAATATTATACATAAAAAGAAATCAACAAAACAATCAAATGAATATTACTTTTCCCCGTGCATTTTTATTTTCATCGTCTTCGTATATGAAGTCAAAGATTTGAAAATTAAGAAAAAACTAAATTTAAAATTCTAAATAGAAATATTATTACTATTATTTTTTAATTTTTGTTATTATATTATTTAAAGATTATTCTCACGTGATTAAGATCATAAATAATAATATAACAAATTAAAGAAAAATAATAAAAAAACACGGTATAAACAATAAAAAAATTGTAATATTATTTTAAAAAAAAAAGTAAGAAGTTAATTAAAATGACGTAAACAAATTTTAATATTATAAAGTTTAGTTTTTGCGGTCACAAATTATTTGAGTGGCTTTGATAAGTAGCTTTTTTTTCTTTTAAGATTTTATTATTTATGATATCAGAAGCTATGTTGTTTACAAATTATTTTCTCCTAGATTTTATATACGATGCCAAGCTCTGGTTTTTGTTAAGTCCTGTTGTCTCATAATGGTTTTGTATCGCCTTCCATCCCAAACGATTTTTAATTCTATATAATTCAAAGAAAATCTTTTGTTTAATTCTAATTGTTTCTATTAATTCTAATTATAACCTTTACGACTTATACGTACTATGTTTAGACTACAATTAATTACAAACAAATTAAATTGTAAACATTTTTGATTTAAGCCTGATATCGAGAAAAATTTGCAAAATTAAATTGTAGAATTAATTGTAAAGTTTTTTGTATACGAAGGCGGATTCCCATCAAAAACTATTAAAACAAAAATGTGATCATCATTTTATTTTGATTATATTCAATAATCTTGATCTTTTTCTGTAACGATAATACGAGATCTAAGAGAATCTCTTTGTTATTTCTGTATTTTTAAGAATTTATTGTACTGTTGATAAATTGGACAAATCAATAGTGGGAGAGGAACAGATACAGCAACCTTTTAGTTTAAATATAGTTTTCTGATTCGTAATTCAAATAATAGCAAGAAAAACCAATTTCCGGGGAGAAATTCTTTAATCGAAACTAGATTGATAAACACCTGTTTTCAAAGTTTATAACCTTATCAAATTATATGTTAATTTAAATATCAATCTGATTTGAAAATTACAGAAAGTAATATTATTTATCTATTTGGGAAGTCCAATAAATATAATTTAGAATTCAAAGCAGGATGGATAATATAAATTTGTCACAATTTCAAGTTGTAGTTTTTTGCTATCAAGGTCTTTAAACTAAATTTAATGAAAATGATGGCATGTGTGTAGTCGGTCAATCAAATTTCTTATTTAAAGAAATGCTAATGACATTCGCTACGATTTATACACACAAATGTTCACATAACAAAAAGAAACAAATAAATTAGATTCCAGGTGCTTTTTTCACTTTTATTTTTTTTTTCAATATACTTACTCACTCTCTAATATTATACTCATTCATCCACTATCACTCGCCTTTAAGACTTTTAAATAATATTGACTTGTAGCTTATATTCATTTTAATGGCATCGACAAATTTAACTGAGACGATTATATATTACAAACTAAAGTTTTCGAAAAATATTTAACGTTTCAATTTAAACGACAAAAGGTTTACTTATATAATTTTTTGTTGTATACAATATATATTTTACGTTTAAAGTTCCTTCCGGTATCCAACTGAGTTCTCATTCATAGAATGCAGGGAAAAAATGTCCAATATTCTGTTACTAATTGAAATCTCATAAATTTGTATACATATTACAATAACAACAATAACAAAGGTAATTTAATTTCAGATTGCGTTCTCGAACAATCAATTATACGATTCTTATTGCATTTGTTCAAAGGAGGTCATGCGAAATAACCATTTTTTTAACATTTTTGAAATATTTATATTATCTATGATTTTGGATTAGTTTTAAATTTTGTATGTAAATTGAATAAACTTACAGTTAAAAAATGTTTGTTTAATAATTATTAAACCATATGGTTAATTTATTTTCAATCTGTAATTTAAATAACCAAAATCATTATTATGGGCTCAGCTGAGTAAAAGTCGGTTCATTCTTATTATTTCTCAGCGAGGATTCTTTTAGAGTATTATGAGTGGTTTTCTAGTCAAAACCTGTTTGGTCTTATAAATGATCACGGTTAATTAAATTTGCAGTAATATGTTAAAAACTTGCTGAAAATTAAATATGTACAGAATTCCGATCTAACTCAAAAAAGTCCAAGTGGTAGAATATCCGCTAGAAACAGGTAGATTTCTTGGCCAGACAGATTAGATTAATTAAAAAAGTTAAATAGAACCAAAATTATCAGTTGTAATTTCCCAAGCGCGGTGATAATTCGAAATAATTTTTTGCCAAAAATTTCGAAAGCAAGTATATTGATAAAAGCACGAGGCCGTAGGCCGAGGGCTATTATCAATACCACTTGCTTGAGGAATTTTCCAAAAAATTATGAGAATTTATAACGAACGAGGGGAATTCGTTTAGAAAATTTTTTGCCATTTTTCATTTATTTATATATTTTTTATGAATTATGCGTTGGCCTACTGCGGTATCAGTTAATTATTTCAAAAAATATTTGATAGTTTTTAATATCCTAGTAGGCCAGACGTCAGTAGCGGATTATGCCTTTAAGGGGCCTGAGGCGGAACAAAATTTTGGGGCCAAACTTAAGATTTTACCAAAAATTTTATATGTATTTCTGATCGCACTGACAAAAAAACATTTTTATTCTTTAAATTTTTTAATATAAAAATATAGAAAATTTGAAAGACATTTAAAATCATTGATGAAAACTTAAAACTCAAATATACTTCAAATACCCAAAAAATGCTTATCAGGATTTTATGTTTTTATCAATAACTTTGCGATTAATATAATAACAGCCCATTGCAAATAAAGTTTTAGTATTAATATTCATTCGTAATAGTGGAACTTTTCAAAACAAAACGTTTTTTCTTTTCATTTCTCTAAAAATTCTACACTTAAAGAACCCAATTTGTTGCCTAAGCCAATTTCTAGAGTTTCGCACAACATGATGCGCATAATTTGTTGTAAAAGCATCATTCGGAAAATTCTTTTATAAATTAATACAAACAAAGCATCTGGGCCTGATCGTATATTTCCCCAATTATTCTTAAATCCTTTGCTAAAGAGTTAGCACCAATCCTTACTAAAATCTTTTATTTTTCATATAAGAAAGGAGTTTTACCCGAAATATGGAAAACAGCAAGCGTACAACCAGTACCCAAAAAGGGTAGTAAGACTGATCCAACAAATTACAGACCCATTTCAATTTTATCGGTTGTTTCTAAAATTTTTGGGAGATTTACTTTCTTTTGCCACTCATGCGAGTCGCTTGAAAATCATTGTGAGACTTTCGGTGTTGCTCTTGATATATCTAAAGCACTTGATAAAGTTTGGCACTATAATCTTATTTGTAAATTAAGATGTATTGGTTTGGATGAGCAACTTACATCTTAGATACAAAGCTTTATTTCCGAGCGGAAATTTCGAGTCAATGTTGATGGTGTTTCATCGGATGTCTTTTCAACTAATGCAGGAGTTCCTCAGGGTTCTGCTTTGTCATCAACTCTCTTTCTTATTTATATTAATGATTTGTTGAATTCAACAATTAGTCCTATTCATAGTTTTGCTGATGATAGCACTCTTCATGCGTCTTATGAAAACCCTAAATTATATTCACCGATAGCGCTTAACAACTGTAGATCAAATTTGATAGAGTCTTTAAACCATAACCTTAAAACTATTTCGGATTGGGTGTTCACTAATAGTCTTGAATTCAATACGAGCAAAACACGGGCTTGTTATTTTTCTAGATTATCCACACCTAATCTGTTTCCAGTAAAGTTCGACTCTAAAGATCTTGTAGAGAAAGAATCTGTTAGACTTCTAGGAATTGAAGTTGAAAATAAACTGAAATGGAATTTTCATATTTTTAACCTAACTAAGAACGCTGTTCAAAAATTGGGCTTTTTGGGACGATGTCGTAAGTTTTTTAATAGCGAACCGCTTCTTTTAATTTACAAATCATTTATACGTCCCTGTATGGAGTACTGTTCTCACATATGAGGTGGTGCTTATTACAGTAATTTGAAGTTCAGTCTGTTCAGTCTGTTCAGCGCAGAGCTGTTAAACTGATTGGCAGCTCAACTCTTACTAATAAGCTTGATTCTTTACAGCACAGACGAAATGTTGCTGATATGACAATTTTCTACAAATACATTATGGATGAACGAACTTCTATAGAGATTAAATCAATTTTACCTGAACTAGCAAACCTATCGCTTAACAACAGAGCTAATGTTGTAGCCCATCCTTTTACGGTTCATATAAAAAGGTGCAGAACTGTTGCCTTTCAGCAGTCTCTCATCTCTGGAATGCGTTACCTTCATGGGTTTTTTCTGATAGCTTTAATCCTCAAAATTTTAAAGTTAACGTTCATAAATTTCTTAGAGAAACTTAATTTATTCAAACTTAATCCCAATCCCTAGTTGGCATGGTATCTTCGGATATTCAGAGACGTTTATTAATATCTTATTATAATTAACACTTAACATGCCTAACTTATAATAAAAAAAAAAGATACAAATTGGAAATCGAATACATTAAAAAATTATAAAACTATCAAATTAGAATTATTAAAATAAATACATGAAAAAAAGTAATACAAATTGACAACCTAAATGTGGGATAATATAAAAAGAATCTTTAGGTTTAAAAACTTTGGTTGAATGAACGCAGTCATCTGATATTTGAATACCTATAAAATAGCATTACTATTTGTCGCGAGGGGGCCCAAGGTGCATGTGGGGCCCGAGGCGGCCGCCTCTTCCGCCTCTATGGTAATCCGCCACTGCCAGACGTATAACTATTTGTTATTAGTATAATTTAAATTTTATTGGTGAAATTGAATGAGGTCATTACATTTTAGAGAATTTCAATGGGTTCAATACTAAGGTTCAAAAAATTTGTTATTTCCCAAGGAATAATTCGAAATCATTTTTTGTGAAAATTTCAAAAGCAAGTATATACCTTTTGCTTGAGGAATTTTCAAAAAATTATGAGAATTTATCACCGAACAAGGGGAATTTGTTTGTTTAGAATATTTTTTGCCATTTTTCATTTCTATATATATTTTTTATGAATTATACGTCTGGCCTACTGCAATATCAGTGAATTATTTTAAAATTTTTTTGATAATTATCTAATATCGGAGTAGGCCAGACGTATAATTATTTGTTATTAGTATATAATTCAAATGTGATTGGTCAAATTGAATGATGTCATTACATTTTAGAGAATTTCATTGGGTTAAATTAAAATAAAGCAAAAAATTTACAGCAGTAATTTTTCAAGACGGTTATACGAAATAATTTTTTGCGAAAATTTCGAAAGCATGTTGATTGATAGTAAATCAAGGCCGAAGGCTGAGGGCTATTGTCAATACCACTTGCTTCAGGAATTTCCCAAAAAAATTATGAGAATTTACCCCCGGTCGAGGTAAATTCGTTTAGAATTTTTTTGCCATTTTGATTTCTTTATATTTTTTTATGCTTTATGCATTATACGTGAATTAATTTTATTTATCAGGCCTACTATAAATCCATCAAGGCGTCATATAAAATTAATATTATCGAAAATTGAAAATAAACAAACAACCAGAAAAATATTATAAATCGCAGATACAATATCCTCACTATAAAATTTTTTTCTTGCTGCAGGATATATTAAATATAATTTTTTTAACTACTAACTTGAGAAATCGTTATTATTTGCTCGAATGCCCCAATGAGAAGCAATTTTTGTCAAGCTATGTCAATAATAATAACAAAACATTACCTAGGTTAATAATGGCAAATTTTTCTTTATTTTTAATTGAAATAAACAAAAAAACACAAACAAATAATAATTGTATTCCTTTATTTCGTTTTATTTGTATGAAACTAAACTTCCAGGCTGCTTGATATTTTAAGATATTTAAAAAATGAAATGGAAAATGACTAATATCAAAATCTAATCAAAGCAAATATGATAAATAGTGTTAGTAGTTAAAAAAATTCTATATATACCTCGGTAGAGATGACTAATGTAGACCTCAAACATTATATCCCTCGGCGCTACGCGCCTCAGGATCTAAAAGTTCTCGGTCAATAATAGCTTACTTCTCAACCTTGTTATATAATGTGCTATTAAAACTTTTATTAATTTATAATTCAATTAATTCATTTTTATGTAAAAAAAATTATTCGAGATAGCCTTTTATTAACTGAAGTTAAAACTGATGTCTTCTTTTATTTGGCATATTTTGCTTTGAGTTAAAGTGCTCATACACATGAATCGTATACGCGTTGGAAGCGTCAAATCTACGACACGCGCCGAGTGTATATACTACAGAGCGTAAAACTGTTTCGATGACAGCGCGTATTTATTAACGCGTCGACGGGTTTCGGTGCATAAATGCGCTTCTCGTGTAAATAGTCTGAAAAGTTTACGCTTTGTGGGTAAAATATACGATTTGCGCATTTCGACATGTTGGAATCGTAAAATGATGACAAAGCGCGTAAAAGTCGAGGGAAAATGTGAATTGTCAAAACATAACCATAATCTATAGTGATCGTCTTGTGTATTATTGTATTTGTTATGTTTGTTTAAATTATTTATTTAAATTATTATTTAAATAATTTTTTTTTGCGAAAAATGACTGAAAAAACTTCAAAACAGTACTTACGTTTGTTTTGGAGTAACTATTGCTTTGAAGTTTTTTTCAGCCATTTTTATAATAATAAACTATAATTGTTTTGGGCTGAAATTATTATTTTTTTTGAAAAATGACTGAAAGACTAATTGACAACACAAAAAAATATACACTCTTGACAGCTAAAAACGTTGTCGTAAACGCACTACGTGTAGCGAAAACGACGAGCACATGATATACGCGTTCACAAAATATACGTCGACTGGCTTATTTGACGTTCCAGAATCGTAAAAATGAAATACGTGTAAATAGTCAACAGCTTTACGCTGTGCGGATAAAAGGTACGCTTACGGACTGCCGACAAAAGTGAAAACTTAAAACTGAAATAGCTGTGTTTTTATCGTCTAAATAGAAAAAAATCTTTACTTTCTTTACCACACTTCCACACTGTTATTAACTGAGAAAAACATCAAATTCAATCAAAAAGAAAAAACCAAAATAATCAAGAGAACGAGAGTAAAATTATTTATAATATATTATCATTAATTTCAAAAATACTTAGGTTATTCGTACTATCAATTGCGTTTTCTTTATTAAAACGTATAAATAAAAACACACAAATCAAATATAATAAACAAAATTTTTTTATTTCACAAATACAACAAAGTCTTTACTTACTATACCACACTCCAAATCAAATTCAATAACAAAAAAAAACAAATTATAAATCAAGAAAATTAAAATAAGAAAATAACAAATTATTACAATATATCTTACTCTCTTTTAATTATTGTTTATTTAACGTAAAAATGTGTTCACTTCAAAAGTGGTACAACAATCACCAACAGAAAATAGAAAAGAATGAAAAAAGAAAACAACAGCAAAAAGTATAAAAAACAGAATAGCCACAAAACATTTCTTTTAAAAACTGAAGAAAATACTGAGATGTCGTAAAAATCCCCCTGAATGCATTCTAAATTTTACTTCGTATTGAAGTCATACTACTAAAAGACAATAGAAATAACCTTAAAAAGCTACACTATCGATAAATTTAAATACCGTAAATTGTCCGCAGCCTTAAACTGTGTTTAAATCAATCTTTTGTGATGTAGATGTCAACTCATATTGAAAGAGAAATACATACATACTCAAATAGTAATTTTTATTTTCCTTATTTTATTTCACGGGAACCAAATTATGGAAAATAATGATGGGAAAACCAATATTTTATTATTTTTAGCACTGGCTGTCAAAAAAATAATTAATTTTCTTGTTAATATCGAAATGATAATAATTTGAATGAAACGGAAAAAGACGTTAGCAATAACTTTAAAAAACTGCATTATCGATCAATTTTTCAAAATTCGTAAAAAGAAATTTTTATCATTTTTTTGAATTCTAATTCTAATAATTTTAATGGTATTTAATAAAAATTTGAAAACAAAACAATAAAAAAATTTATCACTTCATGAATTGAACTCTCGCCCTATAAAAACCTCATCGACCCGATATCCATATTGCAATTCGAAACGATACGACCGGATAGAGATATTTTATATTTAAAAATATATGCGTGATGATAACTCGAATATTTAAATTTTTCCCCATGCAAAATGCACAACGCGCCTAAAGAAGTTTTCACTTCAATAAAGCATGAAATTTTCAAACAAATATACTAACCGAAATAATTTTTTAAAATTTAAAATTTTAGAATTGGTAAAAATGTTTTTTCTGTTGATTGGAAATACTATGATGATAATTACATTGAATAAAAATTGAGTTGATACGGTCAAATTTTTAAATTTGTTATCGTGTTATTAAATTTGTTATTTTTAAATATTTATCACTTAAATTTGTCTGTCGTGGTAAATAGGGCATCACGTTTTCTTTAATGGCAAAATCACCAATCGTCATTATAGTTGCATATCACAAGAATTGAAACCATACGTATGAACTTATTTGTATCCCAATAATAGTAATTAAGATTAACAGTAGAAAAATAATTGCTAATACACAACAAAGCTGGCTGGCATTCGATTTGAAATCAAACTTTAAGAGGAAATATTAGCACAGTGCTTTAGGACCACGCCACGATTTATGACGTAAAACTAGAGTTGAGTTATCGTTTAAGTTGTGGCTCACATGAATCCGACTACACAGGTTGTGTATATTATCTTTATTATTCTATGATTATTTTTTATGAGTTATAAGCACTCAAAAAATGCTACACTTTCGTGACGCACGTTTACTCTTCACACCATTTAATTGCAGAAAAACGTAGTTTCACATCCAAATTGGTTTTTGATGTGAAGTAGAATTTATACAATAAAAAATTCAAAAGTTTATTGTCACTTAGAAGAACCAGTTGGGTACTCTATTAGTTGTTGCCTAATAAAAAACCGGGTTTGGTATTACTTTTTTTAAAATACGATCATTGTTTGTAATTTTTACTTAGTATACCCGGGTATTATGATCGGTACTTAACGGTAATTCACATTGTACGAGCTTAAACATTTTCTTTTAGAAAAATAACGGTAAAAATTCAAATTTGATTTTCTAGAAATACAAATTTTTAAAAAAAAGAAGAAGAAAATATTCAATGTCATGCAACGTGAATTACTATTTGTATTAACTCTTTTCAATACCTAAATTTTAAGCTTGTTCTAAACAGAAATTCTGTTTATACCGGGATGTTAACAACTTGTAAAAATAGACTATCAAATAGCCTCTGGCTCAGGAAAATTTCTAATTCAATTTAATCTAGTTATTCATTGAACAAAATACAAAAAAATCCTCAGAATACAATAAATAAAAATATTAATAATGGATTAAAAGAAAAAAACTTAGCTTAGGGTGTTGATTGTTGCTGATGTTGAGTATCCTATGGTCCAGCAACATCGGTCAGCCCGTTTGGTATAGTAACAGGTTTTTAATACTATTTATCCAAAAATATCTTTTTATCCAATTTATCCAAAAAAAATTCGATTTTCCAACTCCAATTTGTATTTTCTCTTTCAAGTTCCAGATAAACCAACAATATGTTTCAAATTTTTTATTCGCTTGTGTTATTCCAACTTAATTTTAATTTTGTGCCGCTCATTTATCTTTTACTTAAGGTCATTTGTAACATCATTTTCATTTACGAAAACACAATAATTAAAACAATATCTAAGTATAGTAGAATTTTTTTGCCAGCGAACACAAAATTTGTTTGTTATGCGCATATTGTTTGCACATGCGCATGCCCATGCGCATATTGTTTGCACATTCAGTGTCTCGATTAAAATATTAAAAAAAACTATTGGGGTCCCATCGAAATGGACAAAAAAACTAATAGAAAACCAAAAACTAGTAAAAATATTAATGATTTTGTAGACAATGTAACAAAATTTTGATAATTAAAAATAATTATAATAAAAATAACGACGCCTATGGAAACAAATATCACAACAAACAAATGGCACGAACTAGAAGTAGAAATTTAACTAATATAATTGTTTTGAAAATAAATTTATCCCAAAATAAATAATACATCTCTGTTTTACTTTTTGTCTCATCTTTTATCTCTTGCTGCGTCCTAGCTGTCAAAAATTCGCTGGCAAAAAAATTCTACTATACAATTCATAGCTTTTTTTTATTACAGAAAACTATAGTGAAATTTCTTTGTTTTTATCTCTGTTATTTAAATACAATTACAAACTGGAAAATGAAAAACTATCACAACACAATCTTTTTATTTGAAATTAAAACATTAGATTGTAATAATTTAAATTTATATTAAAATATCTATTTTTAGATATTATGAAATGAATTAAATGTAATAATAATTACTTTATGTAGTTAAAATTTGATTTTTGAAAATTTAAAACTGAATTGTTCAAAATGCAAAACTTAACTAATTTATAATTCGATATCATTTTTCCCCTCGACTTTTTCAAAAAATAAGAATTTATACCTATCTTTGTCTTGTAGCTCCCATTTATCAATCAGCAAAAACTTTTCACTCAAACATTGCAATTCTACCGTGTGTATAAATAAACCAAACAAAACAGACAAAAAACCATCCCAATACTACCAAACAAAAGAAACATAAGGTTCTTCAAAATTTAATCAATTATTGATATGGCGAATATATAGCAGCCAAAACTTATAATATGAAATACCCTATCATTAATTCAACATCAACGCTTCTGCGCACGATCAATTTGCTTTATTTTGATTTTTGTTTAAAAAAAAAAAAATATATTCGTTTCACATAGAAAGAAAAGTGAAGAAGAAAACAATTTATATACACAGACATATAACAACTAATTAAGTGATTTGAGGAGAAAATAACATGTGACGTTATATACCAAAATACGAGTTATATATACAGTGGAACGTCATTACCAGGCAGATGTTATTTATGAAACGAATCTTAAATTGTTTGATATTTTATGTTCTTGGAATAACTTGCTAGCTATTCTTCCAGTTTTGTGGTATAAATCACCCACATCACAATAATTATTACCGATATTTTAGTGAGCTAACTGAATTAAAACCAACTTTTAACTTTTTAAAAATAATAATAATTTATTTTAAAAAACTTTATTTTAAAAATTGTGAATTTCCCGTCGTGTGAAGTATTTCTTTTTGGTGTTGATATTAAACTTTATAATATTTATTTGACATGTTTCGATAATTGCCTTATCATCATTATCGTGTCGATAGTACTGAAAGAATGTAGGATTTATAGTATGAATATTGTGAGGTCTATGTGGTTTATAGTTTAAAAGAAAATGCCTATTTAATAGATTTAAAATCGGTTCCGTTTTGGGTTTGGAGTCATTTCAATACACTAGGGTTGTAATTATTTCATCATAAGACAGGATTAAAAAAAACTGAAAACGCAGAAATTTTTTTTATATTGAATTTTTTATATTGAGCCAACAAGTTCTAATAGCTAAAATACAAATTTTCCAAAATTCACTGTTTTTGGTCGATTTCACTTGTTTCACGCCAGATATTTATTAAACAAGCGCATATATTTTTTCTATTGAGTGTATAATTTTGGATCGAAGCTAGCTAAGACCAAAAACTACGCGAAATCAAATGAACTATTTATGTATTAATGGCGTAAAGTAGGTCTTTTTCGCTTCAGAGTGAAATCGTTAGCAGAGGACAACAAACATTCGAAAGCAAAAAAATACTTTAAGTACTCCCGAATTATATATACAAGATTTTTTGTACGAGTAAGATTCTGTGTTATTTGCATAAACAAAAATACATTTATTTAGACAAAATTAGAGTAAAATATTTTTTGAGAAAATTGTTTAATCCAAGTAGTTTTCCGTTTGATATTTATTTTCCTAAATTTCTATAGAAACCAATTTTATATTTGGATTGCTATATTAATTTATTTAAAACATTTTGTTTTTCAGTTGTATGTGATCTATCGTATTGCTCAAAAACATTGGTTTTGTAAAAATTTTTTTGAGAAAATCGTTAAATTATTACTTATTATCAATTCGTCGCTTTAATAATGAAATAACGTATACCATATATACGTTGTTATTATATAATGGGTGCGCTGCATTCCCCATAAGGATGTCTATAAAGTGGCATTTTAACATTTTTCATTTTTTTTATAACTGGGGGTGAAAATTAATATATTGTTAATTAACGTACATGCAAATTTGAATTTGGTTAAATATTGAAACAGCGTAAATGCATGTACGATATTTCAATTCCTACAGAATAATAACTTGGGTAAAATCAGTGTCGTATACTTTACATACATTACGATCGCCACACGAAATGGTAAATCTAAAATATTGTATACGCATCATTCATTACTACATGATATTCTGGTTCATATAAATAAAAAATTGTAAAAATATTATGCGTTAGTTCTATAATAATTAGTTTTAGGCTTAATCGTACTTCCATACAAAATGAAATAACGTATATGAAATATGAAATAACGTATAAGGTACCTAATTGACTTTTCACCTCTTTTTAGGTAGAAAAGCCAGCAGGTACCAATGTGAAATTTTAATATGCTGTGGGGAAATTAGTCAAGATTAATTGGTAGACATTTTTTTTCCAATATCTTTATTCATTCAATAGTGCTGCCGAGTTTATGAAAATCAGAAAATCGAAAAATCTTTAAACCCAATTATCTCGAAACTACACTTTTGCGAATACGTTGTTTCATTATTAAAGCGACGAATTATTATCAATTAATTACTATTATGATATACTATAAAATACTTTGATATACTATAATAGTAACTATTAATAATTAATGCTCTTGTTTTTCATTTTTATATAAGAACATATGCAATAATTTATTTAAGGAAAACTAAAGAACCATTTTTCATTTTCTCAAAAGTTGGCTTGTTGACTTGTTACCTTTTGCACAGACGCCATCCAATTATTTCATCAGAACTTTGCTCTGTTTATTTAGCTTCCTAACGATATGATACTAATGCATTTGTAAGTGTAAATGAAAATTCGAAAAACTATCGATGGTTTAAGAACACGTTCATTTGTTTGATTTTTCAAAACAAAATTTTTTTGTCGGTTTTGTTTAATTTAATCGTGCGCATTGATGATATAATTTGCTAGAAAATAAATTTATGAAAATCTTTTCATATTTATTTTTATAAGAAATCTTAGACAAGTTTAAATTATTTTTTTTATTTTACATGTTTTGGTTGTAACTCTTTTTTGTGTGTAATTTAAATATTTGGTTTATTAACCTAAAATATTTTTTTTGCGCAAAATTTCATGGTTTATGTTTTTGTTTGTATTCAAGGTTATAATAATTTATAGAATTAAAAGAATATTATTATTTCATCATTTTTGCAATAAAGAAGTGATAAATGTTTGGCGTAATTATTTTATATATGGAATTAGGAAATATTTTAAAATTTAGTAGAGGTGTATTAATTATGATGTTTCGATGTCAATGACTTGTAAAATGTGTAAAATATCAATTGTAAAATAATTGTAAAAATACAAAAAAAAATAATACCAATGACCGAATATGTACTAACTGATTTGGTTCATTGAATCTGTGTTACTAACATTTAATTCAAAGATAACTTAAATAAAAAGCCAATGACACTATCGAAAAAATTTTATTTTATTTAATTTCATATTAATTCAAAAGTTGATAGCATGTGTCATCTAAAATCTTCATAAATGGATATAGTTTATTGTTGTTAAATGTACTTTTATTTTTAATTTTGGAGGAGAGCTAATTTGATAATTTTTGCAAATATTATTATTTTTAATTGTGATGTCATATGAAAAATATTGTTATGAAAAAAATATTGGGTGACTTAAAAAAGTTTGAAAGCCATTATTTAAGTTGTTGATTTAACAGATCGCCCTAGCAGTTCATAATATTCTCTATAACACTTATGCACTTTAAATTTTATCTAACTCTAAAATTTAAAAACCAATCTTATGAATGAAAATAAGTTTTTAAGTTCCCTTTTATCTATTTTTTAGTTATTTTTTTAAATATGTCAATCTGAAGAAGATTAAAATAGAATATTTTCATTTTGTCATTATGCAAATTATATGTATTTCTTTACAAAATACATTCAACTTTGTGTTCATTGGCGTGAATGTATCTATAAATAAGGCATCTATATCTCAAAAACATTGTTCCACAAAAAAATCTGAAATCACTGACGTAATTTTACTTTTTGTTTTTGGTACAATTATGCGTGGCATTTTCTAGACAGAATATTGATTTTTTTTCTTATGACGCAACTGATTTATGTTCATACTTTCTTGGATAGAAGAAACATCTAATTTGAGATTAAATTTAAAAATCAAAATATGAAAATGATATTTTCAAACAATTAATTTTCTTTAGTGGAATTTTTATGTTTTAATTTTATTATCAATATATTTGTTAAGATTAAGTTAAACAATACTTATTAGCGGTGAGTGGTTCAATTGAATGTTATACAATTAATACTAAAATAATTAAAATATATTAGAGATAACGATGGCAAGAATTTAAAATTTAAAATAACTTGTTAGGTGCTAAATGTTGTTAATAATTCAAATAACGCGAGTGCTAACCCCTTCTGAGACGGTAGTCTAACAGCAGTCCGCGATACGAGGAGTATTGCCCGCACTCGCCCATAATGAGTTAATTAAGTCATATACACCGCTGATGACTTTTAATCCATTTTCATAAATATCTACCTATATACTTCTTTGCCCCAATCGAAATTATGACACAAATCTAAAGTATTTCTAATTGATTACACATAAAAATAAAACTATTAACAACATCAATTAAAGATAACACTTTCAACAGTCTGTTTTATCTCAAAAATAACAAACAAACAAAATCTTTAAGATATAAATGAAAGAAAAACACTCAAGTGTTTCTTATTCGATTATTCTTATTCTAAAACTGAAATAGTTTTTTTCATTTAGAATCTAAATTTATAATTATTAATGGAGATACAACAACGAATTATAATAACAACAACACAACAGCTTTAACATCACAGACAAATATCATATGAAGAAAAGTTGATGAAAGATAATTTTCAATGATTTTTTAGTTTTCAAAATTGTAAAAAAAAAATTAAAAAAGAAGAAAAATATTTCCTTAACGCCTTTAAAATGCTTTCGAAGATGAAAGTGACTGTTACTTATGAAAATTGTATGAAAGTTGTACATGTTACTTTTAGTTTTATGTATTATTATTTCTATAATGTTGGATAAAGAAAAATGTAAATAGCAAATGTACATAACAGGTACATACAGGTGTACAATGTACATACAGGTCGTTCAATAAGTCCGTAGGATAAGTAAGAAAAAAACAACATTTTGACAAAACTCGATTTTTTTATTCAACATAGTTGCCTTCGAGGGCGATACAACGAGTATAGCGATTTTCCAACTTTTCTATACCACTTTTATAGTAGGATTTCTCTTTCTCGTCAAAATAGGCCTCAGTTTCAGCGATTACTTCATCATTGGACTTAAATTTCTTTCCAGCAAGCATTCTCTTGAGATCTGAAAACAGGAAAAAGTCACTGGGGGCTAAATCTGGAGAATATGGTGGGTGGGTAAGCAATTCAAAGCCCAATTCATTCAATTTTGCCATCGTTTTCATCGATCTGTGACACGGTGCATTATTTTGGTGAAACAACACATTTTTCTTTTGCAAATGTGGCCGTTTCTTTGCGATTTCAGCCTTCAATCGATCCAAAAGTTCACAGTAATACTCGCTGTTGATGGTGGTTCCTTTTTGGAGATAGTCGATGAATATTATTCCGTTCGTATCCCAAAATACAGACGCCATCACCTTACCGGCCGACTGTTGCGTCTTTGCTCGCTTTGGATTCGGTTCGTCGACTGCTGTCCACTCAGCTGACTGTCTTTTGGATTCTGGTGTGTAATTGTGAAGCTATGTCTCATCCATTGTCACATATCTACGATAGAATTCCCTTTTATTGCGGTTTAACAGTGCCAAAGACTCCTACGAAGCATCGATTCGTTGTTGTTTTTGGTCGACTGTGAGCTCACGCGGCACCCAATTTGCACAGAGCTTTCGCATACCCAAATGTTCATGTAAAATGGTAAAAACACTACCATCTGCTACCTTTACAATGTCAGCTATTTCGTGCACCTTCAATTTGCGATCGTTCATAACCAATTTGTGGATTTTTTTTATGTTTTCTGGAATAATAGCCTCATTTGGGCGTCCACTGCGCTCTGCATCTTTTGTGCTGGTACGACCACATTTAAATTCAGCCATACACTTCTCTACCATTTGTCTCGATGGACCAGAGTTTGGATAATGTTTATCAAGCCATTGTTTGGTTTCCACTGTATTTTTTTTCATCAAAAAGCAATGCTTTATTAAAATTCGAAATTCACTTTTTTCCATTTTTTTTCAAAAACAAAAGTTGCTTCACACAAAATGCTATAACTCACGAATAAATAGTCAGATTGCTGTCAAATTTATACACGGATCGTTTGAAGGTTAGTACTAAATAAAAATCATATGGAAAAAAATTCTAGTAACGCCATCTATGTGTCATCGTACGGACTTATTGAATGACCTAGTATGAGCGATTTCAGACAAGTTCAGCAAATTTTTGGGAAATTTTGACTTGATCCCTTTTGATTTTTATTATTTTTTGTTCATAGCTAGTCTTTCATAAATAAAAAATACGAGTTCTCTTAGATTTTTTTTTCAACCAGGGGTCTTCACAGGGTGCACAATTTTTTGTTATTTTGTGATGTGAGTGCATATTGACGAGCGATTGTAGAAACTCAATCGATTTTCATAAATGATATGTCGTTGAATAGGTATTAGAACAAAGTTTTTAAAAATGTACACTGTTAATTTTTTGAAATACTTTTTAACGGTATAACATAAGAAAAAAACGGAGTAACATAAGAAAAGATGGCGCTAAACCTTTTTTTTTATTTTTTTTAAAACTAAATTGAAGCTTATTTTATATCTAACTACTTGTGAAAGCTTAGGACATGCATTATTTTTTGTTTTAAAGATAAAATTCGTTGTGCATATGACGGTCGGGAATCAGTTTTTTTTGTTCTGAAGGAAATTTATAAAAATGGCATTATAAACTAAGAGATTTTTTTATTGACTCGACCCTTTTTAATTTGGTTTATTTTTTGTTTATAGATAGCCTTTGATAAATGAAAAAATAAATGATATGTCGTTGAATCATAAATGATATGTCGTTGAATAGATGTTAAAAAATTTTTCGAAATTGTACATTGTTAGTTTTTTAATCCTATTTAACGGTGTTACATAAGAAAACAAAATTAAAAGATGGTGCTAGCATTCATACCCCCTTTTTTATTTTTATTTTAAATAAAATTGAAGCTTGTTTTTATTTAATTACCTGTGAAAGTTAATCCGTTTAAAAAAACACCATCCAAAAACAACCCGTTAATCCCATTAAAAGGAGGCTGTTCTAGATATACATGATTGAAAAAGTTGAGTATAGGCGTAAAATAATATGGATTAAAAAGGATTAAAAATAAATAAAAACCATCTTAAGGATTTTAAATTATGTATGGCTGTAATTAATACAAAGATTTTAAAAGGTTGAACACATGCTCAGGTAAACAAATGTAGAGTAATTATATTTGGTCATAAAAAATAGGCGTACATAATCTTTATTAATGCCTGCATTACCATTTTAAATCCCATTTTTATTATATAAATGAAGTTTTAAATTGGTCACTATCAGTTAAATTCTATTACTTTAACAAAAACTTTCAAAATTTAATTTTTCTAAAATGAGTGAATGTTTTCTAAAATGAGTAGATGCGTTAAACCATTTTCAAATTCTAAGTGTTCTTCAAATAAAAGGAACATCACAGAGAATGTTGGACAACATTTAGATGTTCTTGAGATTAGTGCAATGGAGAATAAGCGAATATGTTCATCTTGCTATTTAAGTTTAATTAAATAGTCAACACTACCTTTTGGTTCAGATTTATCAACATCACTAACAGTGGGTGACGATGCAGTATCCAATGACTCATCTTCAAATGAAACATCAGGTGAAACGCAAACCGATCAAGTGATTGGTGCCACACTCAGAGAATTTTTTTAGTAAACTTAATAACCGCCCGTTTTAAAAAGGCGTAATAAGTTATTTTATTAATCTAATTACGATTTTTGTTAAAGTTATTGTCACAGTAATTAGATTAATATTTCTTTAAATTATTTTAATAAAACTTTTTATTAAATTAAAAATATGGTCAATATTATTAAAATATTCAGAACTGCTAATTAAATTAATAACCAATTCTCATTAAAAAACTGATTTCAGACATTAAAATAAAAAATCTTTTTATTAAAGTAGAGCTATTAAAATAAAAACATAAATTATTATTTTTGTAGTTAAATTTATTAACCATTTTATAAGATTAATTATGGACGTTCTTATTTTTAAAACTTAGGTTATTAGATTAATAAAAGCATACGTTAATTTATTCTTTGGTTATTATTTTAAATGTGAATTAAGAAAATCTTAAGAAGAATCACAGTATATATCCCGACGCTGACTACAAAACATTAAAAAATGTTTGTATTTTGTTAAATAATTTAAAGTTAAATAAATAATTTTTTAGTGAAATATTGAAATAGTGGGTTGGTTTTATAAAAAAAAAATAAAAATTATGTGAAATTAAACAAAAATAAATAGTTAAAGTTGAACAGTTTAATGAACAGAATAAATGGGCTGCAATTGACTCTGTATGGGACTGAACCAAGCAACTTAGACTCAATAAAATAGTAGAACTTACATCGGAAATTTGGAATAAAGGAAAGAAATATAGATCACAGCTTGGTTATATACTGGTATTTAAAACTGTATAATAGTATATTCGAATAAAACTTTAATTAATATATTTATTTTTAAATTTTCAGATTGACATTGATTTTATTTATTTCTTTCAATCACTTGTTAATCTTGTTCACTTTAATCACTTGTTAATCTTTCCATTAACTAACATACAGACAAAAGTCCAACTACATATTAGTAAATTACATCAAGAATCAAATCAAAACAAAAAAAATTATGTAGTATTAAAACATTAAAAATAAAAAAATAGATTAAATTACATAATAACAAAAGAAACTAACCTTATATATTCAATAAATAAATTTTGAACAAATTATTTTAAATCAGAATAAAAAGAGCAAAAATTTATTCATAGTCAATAATGAAAAATAAAAGAAAGCTAATTTTACTATTTACAGTGTAATTTGCAGAATTTTCCAAATTTGAACGCAATCTTTCCAAAAGTCATGGGTTTTAGTAGTAAATTACAAATTTTTATCAGTAATATTTGTTAATGTTAAATCATTTAATGTTAAATGTTAATGTTAAATCATATTATTTGTTAAATCGTTAAAATTTAAACTACTTAAGACAAAATATCTATAATTTAAGTAAATAATTAAAAACGAAACATTTTATACAAAATTTATAAGTAAAGGAGTCGTATATAAGTTACGAAAAATACTTAAATATAATATACTTCAAATCAAAATAAAAGCTTGAATATTTAAAAAATAAAAATTATTAAAATAAAATATAATTATTAAATATTTATAGCCAAATTTTTTTTTTCTTTCTTAAAAATCTTCTTTAATTATTAACTATATAATTGTTACAAATTTTTCTCCAATTTTTCGACCTTGCGGGTCATATTCAGGGGTTTTATTTAGTTATATTTAATATTGCCTATAAAACAATTATTTAAAAAATAGTAAATTTAAAAAATAAATTGTAATAACTATACTGTCTTAAATTAATAAAAACTTAAATAAAATTAATTGAAATAAATAAAACTGTAAACAAAATTTTAATTTTCTCTTTTATTTAAAAAGTATAAAATACAAGTTCCATTATTAATTTAATAATAACTTATTATTAATTTAATAACATCCTTTTATTAATATAATATAATAACATCATATTATTAATCTGATAAACCTACTGTTGTTCTAATGACAACTTATTATTATTCTAATAATTTATGCCATTTATCCAATGCCTACCTGATATGAACTTAAACTATTCTGACATTAATTTAAACAAATTCTAATTTAATATAAAAGCTATCGTTTTTAGATTAAAAATTTTATTTTTTTTTGTTAGTAAATCTTACCAACGAAAATTATTAGTTTAATAATGACTATTATTCCGAAATCAGTGAAAATAATCACAAGTTGTGATTAGCTGTATAATAATCACCAAATTGTTAATCTAATGGCTATTTTTATAATTTTTAATGACAAAATTCTCTGAGTGCAGCTTTAATTGAAATTATGTTCAAACACCAAACTTGATTAACTTAGAGCGTGATGAGTTAATTGATAATTTAAACATACATATTGTGCTGCATATATCGGATCATCTTTCACCTCTTAAAAAAAGATTGTGCAGTCTCGACTACAGAAAACAAAAAACCGTACAAATAACTAAGTCTATTCAGGAACTTTTGACTGGAGAAGTATTAGAGTTGTCTGAAAATGCAAAAATAAGGCAACGTTTGAAGAAATTATTAGAAGCCTATAGATACATTTCGACAGTGGCGATTATGCTGAAAAACAAAAAATTTTGTCGATTTTACCGCAAGAAATAAAAATGCAGGAAATTCAAGATATATTTGGAAGTAATGCTACTCGTCATATGGTTGAAAAAAGTAAAACTCTGCATAAAAATAATTTTCAGCATTCATCTGCGACGGATAAAAGAGGTGAATCCACAACAGATATAAATGTTGTGGAGTAGTTCTATAAAAGTGATGAAATAGAGATTAATGCCAGATAAACGAATGAGCTTCAAATTGGGAATCTACCATGAACTTTGGATACGCCGATAAAAATGAATATCAATTAACAAAAGAAAAATTACAAAATCAATATAAAAATGCGATTACTATAAGTGAAACTCAAAAATTTCATTTTTTTTGTACCAATACTAAGACAATAAATGCAAAAATGTTTTCCAACTCAAAAGAAACTTTTAAATGTAAAATAAGTAAGTAATTTTTAATAACAATATTTATTTTCTTTAACCTACATATATAATTTGTATGATATTTTAAAAAGTTTATTCAATAATAAAATATTTTTAATTTAATGTTAAAACACAATCTTTTACCTTATGATTCCATAATAACACAATACGAACATAATACTTCTCCAGTCAAAAGTTCCTAAATAGATTTAGTTATTTATACGGCTTTTCTGTTTGCAATCGAGGCTGCCAAATTATTTTTTATAAGAGTGATAAGTGATTACTAAAAGTGGTAAATAAACATTTCATTTTTTTATGCCATCTAATACAAAGAAAATAATTGCAGAAGTGTTTTGCTATTCAAAAGAAACTTCTGTTTGTAAAATAAGTAAATCTTTTTTAACAATTGTATTTATTTACATATATAACTACATATATAATTTTTATAATATTTTAAAAAGTTCATTTAATAATAAAATATTTGATATTTAACATAAAAAAAAACCTCTTAGTTTATAATGCCATTTTTATAATTTTCCTTCAGAACAAAAAAAACTGATTCCCGACAGCCATATGCACAACGAATTTTATCTTTAAAACAAAAAATTACGTGTGTCCCAAACTTTCACAAGTAGTCAGATATAAAATAAGCTTCAATTTAGTTTTAAAAAAAAGGTGTAGTGCCATCTTTTCTTATGTTACACTATTTTTTTCTTATGTTACACCGTTAAAAGTAATTTCAAAAAATTAACAGTGTACATTTTTAAAAACTTTGTTCTAATACTTATTCAACGACATATCATTTATGAAAATCGATTCAGTAGTTTTTCTACAATCGCTCGTCAATATGCACTCACATCACAAAATAACAAAATATTGAGGGGCACCCTGTGAAGACCCCTAGTCGAAAAAAAAATTCTAAGAGAACTTGTATTTTTTATTTATGAAAGAGTGAAAGACTATCTATAAACAAAAAATAATCAAAATTAAATGGGGTGTCAAGTCAAAACGTTGTTGAATCTTCGTGAAATTGCTCATATACAGTATTAATATCCAAATGCACAAACCATTTTTTAAACACAAATATAATCTACTAATTTTATTATTGTGTATTCCATTCAGTTAATAATAATTTAATTATAGATTATTTTCGTTTTCTTTTAGGTAAGTGCAGTAGCATTATTGTATTATGTAAACTGGATATAATTTTTTAAATCAGTATGGGTAAGTAAATATATCAATATTATTTAAACAAAAACATTTTTATCAGTATGATCAATTTGTTGTACCCTAATGGCCAACAGTCACTTTTTCATTTCTCCATAAGAAATGTTGGCTGGGAAAAAATACTCATATCTAAAAGAATATTTCTATAGTTAGGACGTAAATTCAGCTCAGCTTCATTACAATCCAACATTTTAATAAATTTTAAAATGTTGTTTAAACGATTTGAAGATTTAGGCCCACTGCTAACCAATTTTAATTACTACTCTAGGTAAAACATATCGTACTAAAATATTGGTAACTAAACCATGTTTACTTGTTCACGATGTTCAACCAATTTATATATCTCGAATCGCAAAGATTCGTCAAAGATCTCATACTTTATTTGATATAAATCATAGTTTAACAACGTAGAGCTATCGTAAGCCATTCACTTTTTTTATGTAATCGTAAGTGGAAGACATTGTCAACAATGTAACTTAATCCTCTTAGTAGTAACTAAAAAGCAATAATCCCACCAATTAATTCTTCTTAAACAAAATATGTTAATTAGCATAATACATTTTTTGTGTTCTTAATGTTCCTGTTGCTATATATATTCAGAGATACCAATCTTAAAATATTCTTGTCAATTTTTTACATTTTTCATTCACAATTTTCCTATTATATAAATTAATCTTTTCAATAATTACCGGAAATTATCGTTTTTTCATAAAAATCAAAAAAATTGTTTAAAGTGTTTGTTTTGGCGCACACACCGATGACAATTAAGTATTATATAGTTACTTAAAATTGTAAGTTTCTTACATCTACAACAACAAAAATACTTTAGTGAGATTTATGATTAATAATTTTGAGAAGATAAATTAATTTTTTTCGATTTTTTTGTTTATTTATTTTAAGTGGGTTTGGTTGGATAAGTATTTTTTCGTTTGGTTTTTGTTGTAAGAATATAATAAGTATAAAGTAGGATGAGTTACATAAGTTGCAATAAAATTAACCTTCAACTTATATCGTTCGGTTAATAATTAATTAGAGCAAATAATTTTGAATTAGTTTTCGTAGAAATGTTTATAGATGAATTCGTTTCAAGAATTTTAAAATTAATTACTTTGTATAATTATGCTAAAAAAATATTATAAATTTATAGTGGATTCTTATCGACAGTTTATTGGAATTAAATCTAGAAATTTTTATCGATCTAAAATTATTCGCAATTCTTAATATTTCAAACGACATTCGCAACAATATAATCTCACATCATAAATCAACAAAAAAATGGTAATGAGGAAAAACTTCTTCATTCCACTAATTATAGAAACATATAATTACACTCACACACGACATGACACACAAGATGTATTATAGCAAAGCTAATCAACGTAGAAAATTTTGTATTTTCTAAGACAAAACTCATATTTTCACCCAATAAAATACAAAAATTTCGCAATTTTTTTGGCTCAGTTTTTGTCATGTCGTCTAGCCGGTGCAAGATGAATAGCGAATAACAAAATAATAATAAGAAGAAATCTAAACTCAGAAACATTACATAAAAAAATAGATCCATTCATATATTTATTTTTAACCAAATTAGTTTTACTTAAAAAATTTAAATTTGTGTAAAGAAAAAATGTTGGAAAATAAAAGTAAGAAAAACGATCGGTTTTTGTTGTGGATAGGATGAAATCATGGAAAAACTATTTCTTAATTTTTTTTTTTTTAAGATTTGACAAAATATAATTATAGTAAATATATGTAGGATTTCTTATATGAATTATTATGTGAATAATAAAATATAACGATAAATTAAATGTTTTGAGTCAATACAAATTTTTTGGGTTTGATTTATGCGTTGGTCTGTTCACGAGTAAGAAATATGTTAAAAATTACAATGTTGGCGTTTAAGCGTCTTTTCTATTAATAATAGGCTAAGATTAATTCCCAACTCTCAATAAACTTAAAAATACGGAAAACTGATATTGATATCTAAAATGGCAACAAAATTTTATTTTGTCTTTTAAGTTTTGCAGATGTTAACTGTCGATGCCGTTTGAGATAATTTTTTAAAATATTTCTAAGCGTCAATATTCTCTCATAATTATACATTACAATAATATGTTGAAAAGGTTTACCCACCCGAATTTTATAGATGTTGACAGCGTTTCAATATTTTTAAATTGTAAGATGTTTTGTTTCGTTTTAGGTAGATTTCATATAAAATCTACATATTGTAATGTGCTTCATCTCGGAATTTCGGAAAAATTTTGGTGCCAAAAGACTATATATGATAAGCGGAGACGGAAAATCAAAATGAAAAAAAAGTTTATATGTATATAACGATATGAGATATAACGGAATTTGGCGGCACTCTCACGGTCGCAATTTTCCACCTACACCAAAATAATTTTTCGTGAATGTTCCGGCAAATAATTTCTTGGATAAGTTTGTGAACTGGCCATATCCGGGTACCGGTTAAGCCGCTAGAGTCTAAAAAGTCGAATAATCTAGGGCGCTATAACTTCCATTTGAATCATAATATTTTAATAAAATTTATAAATATTGAATATTTGAACATATTTCTATCATTTTTATCCAGATGACAACCTTGGCGGTACAGGTTCCTGCCAAATCAGCTGTTTTGAAAATTTACTAAGCGTTTTTGTCCTTGATCTAGCTGAAAATGGCCAAGCTCACATTTGATAATTTTTGCACACAAAAAATACAACATAAATCTTTTCAAAATTTAAAAAAAAAACAGTTCAGGTCTAAAAGTTGAGACACTAGGGCTGTTGAAATGAAAACAAACACAAAAGGCAATGCTTTCATCATGTTTCAGTTTATGTTATTTAAATTCATCTTAACTTTTAAGCATACTTTTAAAGTATAGTCTCAAAAAGTTTCAGCTTTCTAACCCAAGAGGTTCCATTTTTATAAGCATTATAATACACCTCTTGCAAGAAAAATATCAAGCCATTTAATACCATAGAAAATGATCAAATTCTCTTTTGTTTTTATTTTTTTCACTAAGTAAACCGTTTGAAAAAAAAATTAAAATTTAATTTAATAAGAACAAAAAAATACAACAAAAAAAATGATTTTGAATTAAAATTGTTTGATAATGTTTGATTATAAATTATGTGTGATGGTAAAATTGTAGTTGTGACGTAGTTCATTTGATCTTTGGTGGATTTAATATGTTATGACTAATTTTAACCAACTTAAATAAAACTGTTCCGAAATTGAATTTATAAAGTTGTTTCGGATAATGTATTTAATTTAGTTTGATAATTTTTTTGAATTATTCTGTTTCTACTTAAATTTTTTATATAAACTAATAAGACACATCTAATTTTATTTGTACACAAAACTGTCTGACCCCGAAATCTACCTATTTCTAGCGGATATACCTGCCGCTGGACTTTTTTGCTTTGATTTAATTTCAATAGGAGTGTCAACTTGCTATTTAATATTATCAATCTTGATATAAATCTAATCGATTAAGACTATGATTTGTAATTCTATTTGTAAAATTTTTGGAGAGAGACGTATATTAAATATAAGCCCTTTACAAGGTAACTAAAATGGTGCAACTAAAATAAAATCTGGATTTACTCTGCAGCATATCCAGTTAGGGTAGATATTTCTGTAATTCATTACAACGACATGACATTATAACTGACTAGCATTTTTCATCTGTTTCTATTATTCTTTAAACGTAAGTGTTTCTTGTTAGTAATCAAAACTTTTCTGAAAATTCAACGAAATTTAATTAGCTAAAACCCAATATTTGTCAAGTGTTCCAAATAGTCCAGAAATTTTCTCAGAAAACCTATCCATTTAGCGTAATTGCTTTTTTCTATAATAACATCTTTTGCGAAAACGCGACTTTAATTTTCAAATATCTGAAATTTCTCAACTGTTTAGAAGCAATTAGAAGCAAGTTGCTGGAACTGAATTCACTCTGAAAAATTTCCACGATAATTAGTTAAGTATGTTGTGTGATAATTGTTTCGAAATAAAAATGTTTCCTATTATATGTTTAAAAATGAAACATTTAATGATTTTTTGACATACTTGCAATTTAGTTGTCGAGCTTCTAGTTTTTCGTTTACCTGTAAAACCAAAAGAATGATCATACATGATATATAAACCCACTTAAAGTTCAATGATCGAGTCAAAGAAATTTTTGTAATCCGGCATAGTTCGAGTTTTTGTGCATATCCTTATCATCGCTTTATCCGTCTATCGGTTAGTGGAAACAACTAAACTGTTGATATCTAGTGTTTCCAATCCGGTTTAAGCCGGATTGAAATTATCCGGATAATGCGTAAAAATCTTGCTATCCGATATCCGGTTAATTCACAAAAAATATCCGGATAACTAAATTAAAGCAAAAAAAAATTATTTGCGCTATTCACCTTTTTAAAAATTTTAATCAGCTACTACTAATTTTTTCATAATAGACGATTTCGTTTTGTTGATCTAAGAATTATCATTCCAGCAATTGTTTTGTACTTGAATTTTTAGAAGTGTAATTTAGACTGGGTTCCAATTTTTTTTTTTTAATTTTTTTTAATTAATTTAATTGAATGCTAATCGGTCTCCGCAATACTAAAATGATTTTCAAGTTGACTAAATCCAATTGTAGACTTATTTGAGCTGACAGTAAAACATTAACTTCAAGTTTAATTTTAAAATTTCAAAATTGCTAAGAATTTTAAATTCTGTTATAAAATTTAAAGATTTTGTATTATTAAATATCAGAACAATATATTATTGAATATTGTGTATCAAATCAGTTTTTGGTCATCTTCCGTTAGAGAAAATTTATTTATTTTAATTATTTATTCACTTTGATGTTTGGAACTATAAATTATTTTCTAGTTTTTAATGCAAACAACTCAATAACAATTATAAGATTTTTGTCACCGGTGTTCAAATTTATAATTATTTAGAAGAAATAAACTGGAACGATATCATGCTAAAGTTTTAAATTTAGCACGATTTAGAATTTGGAGACCATTTAGCATTCTATTGGAATGCAGTTTTATATTTACAAACTAAAAACAGTATTTTTCCGTGTCATAATTTACAGTTCAATTGTGAGTAATTTATAAATATTTAAAGTTAATCACATTAAGACAGTCTATTAACAAAAGGAAAAATGTTGAGCTAGTTTCATTAATTATGTTGTTGCGGGATTCAACATTATCCCGAAATGATAATTTTAACGATTTTAGTAATGTTTCTAAAACATCAGCTATCATTTATGCAAAAAATTTAATAAAAAGTTTGTTTCCGGATACCAAAACATCCGAAAATGTTTAGTTAATAATGGCAGATCAATAAGATAAGGAAAATGAAAATTCTCCAAATCCGACCGAACTCACCGAATGTACATTAGTCATGGAATTGAAAAATATGATTTCACCAATCGAAAATAGTAGAGTTATTCGTTCAAATAATTATTCATTGCCGGACAAGAAATTTAATTTATATAGCGCATGTAAAAAACTCATTCCTAACCTAGAAAAGCTAATAAAAACTAAAAATCGTTTTTAATTAATTAATTAATTTTAATTTTTTAAAACTATTGTTTTTATTAAAGGCATTATCCGGATTATTATCCGGATATCCGGATAACTACCTTACATACTATTCGATATCCGGATAGCTAAAATCACGGATAATTGGAAACACTATTGATATCTCACGCTGAAGGAAAAGGTATTTGTGTTGTTGTGACACATATTGTCATCCTTATTACTTTTTATCAAAAAAATATAGTTAACTCTAAAAAATTTTATTTTTCTGCAACCGGATGAAAACTTATTGTTTTTGTTTAAGTATTCTTTACAAAATAGTACATTATGATGCAAGGACGTAAAGCTAAGGTTTTTAGACGTATGTGGAGTTTGCGAATCGAGGCGTCAGCCGAGATTTGCACTCACATTAATTCCAAAATTGCTAACGTCCGTGCATCATTTACTGTTTTTTATTCGCCGCAAGCAAAATATTTGAAAAAAATTGTTTAATCTAATTCAAACTTAAATTTTTACAAATTTTGAAATTAAAATATGTTGAACAAGTTACCTTTGACCAAAATATTTATTATTTTTTCGAAATGAAATCATATTTTGATTGGATTATGAAGTTTTGAATTGAAAGTTTGCTTTGATAAAAATTTCTATTTTTTATAGAATTTAAACAAAAACAAATGTTTTTTGCATTTTTGAACGTAACTATGACAACAAAATAAACGGTTAAGAAGTGACACTTTGTGGCCGCAAATCACAGTAATAAGGTAACACTTTAATATGTAGGCGAATAAAAAATATTCCGACCAGAAACTAGTTAGGGAAAGCTTGCATACAGTCAGGTCGTGATCAGGTTCTGGGCAGTCCTGAAAGGGCAAGCCTTAGGGTTATTAATAAGGCTTGATTAACAATACCCTTTTAGGGTTATTCTTATTTGAATATATCGGGCCCAGATTTGGTTTTTCGTATTTGACCCCTAGCTGAAATGTTTTTTGATTAAAATTCACTAGCATTATCCATTTTAGAAATATATAGTTAGAATCGTTTCATGTATGTTTCAGTTATCGCTTCTCGCTTGAAAGACTAATAATTATAGTGATTAAGGTGGTATATGTTTTAATTTTTTCCATTGTAATTTTTTATTTTATTTTAATTAATTTATGTATATAATATAAATATATATCAGGGGTCTGGTCCGAATATACCAATCACCGTCTGATCCGGCAATCCCAATCAGTCCCTGATAAGGAAAAAGCGTTACACTGATGATCAGGACCCAATCAGGCTGTCCTACCAATGCCTATTCCGGACTAGACCAAACCCGATCAGTACCTTACTTTAGGCCTGACAAATTTATGTTCGGGATGTTATTTGTGTATTTCATTGAATTTCCATGGTAATAATCCCAAAAATAATCATTTTTCTATGATAGCAGATGAGAAGTCTATTTTCAAGCAGGCTTAATCTCCTGTGGAAATTGTTTTTTTGCTCTAGTGTAAAAAGAATAACAAATTGTAGTTGCTATGGTATTCTCATACAATTTTAAGTTTGTAAAACAAAGCATCTATGACAAAATAGAATATAACATTCAAATATTTTGTCGATTTCTAATTTAACAGTTTCTAATAAATATCATTTATATATTTACTATGATAGAAAAAATTGTATTGTCTACGCGAGATAAAACATTTTACGTTCGAGAAATTGCTCCACTCGACACTAACGCGTCTCGTGAACAGATTTTCACTTACGAAAAAGCAGCGTGCGTTTTCATCTCTTGTAGCAAAATGTACTATTTTTGACTGTACAAAAAGTAAGTTTTTCTATTATATTTCTATGCAAAACAAAAAAATCAAAGTTTGAATATGGTATTCATTATTCTTTGAAAAAAAATGAAATGTTTGCTTGGATTAAGTATGAGATGTAAATTAAATATAATTTATAAGTTGAATATTTTAAAATTTTATTAAATAATAGATTAAATAACGGTTGGAGAAAAAATTTAATGGACTAAAAATGGATTTTGGAACTCGTAAGATTGCGGTGCTCCGCTATCGCATCGCACCGCAACATTTTTACTCGTCCCAAAATCCATCATTTTTTGTTCTAGTGAAACAAATAGCTATTTCTTTACTGTCGTAGGTCATACAATATAAGCAAAAGAAGAAAATTAATTTTTGACAAAAATATCATTTACAAATAAATTCATTTAATAACATTTTTGTCATTGCAATTCCATAAATGACTTCTATGAGATAATAATATTTCGTATGAATATTTCTTATCTATCATTCATGCCGTGATATATAATAAACGGATTCTGAAAACTTGTTATATAATATTGACCTAATAAATTGATTATTTTGTATATTGTGTTTTGTACATATTTTAATGAATGAATTTTTTTTATGTAAAGATAAGATAATTATAAAAAGATTGAAAGTCATGGATGAAAGGGAAGCCAAACCTTTTATGTTTCCGTTGAGATTGAAGGTAAACCTAAAAATTTTGAATTGGAGGCAAAACGCAGTTTTGGTTCTACAGAAAGTTTACAAAATTTACCGAAAATTCTAATTAAGCAATCATAACTATATGGTTTTAACAGAAATCATCCAAGAGGTTATCATGGATAATTTTTTTTGGTGCTGTGATACGGGTCTAGCTTGTCTGAGGTACCCAAGCTAAAGATCGGGGCACTTATTCGCAATTATATACAGTAACTCCGTTGTTATGTTTAGCGTGAGCGGAGACTTGAGCTTAGACACCTGGATCGTGAACCAATCATACCAGCAATCCCAAAGGATAGATCCAGCTAGGTTTAAGTAAGGAAAGTAGCAAAATATTTGGCATCTGTCGCCCGAATTGTATATTGACTTCTAACAGGTATGAGTGAAGAAAGGGCTGTGTCAACATTGCAAAAGATTTAGATAATTTTTTCAATTTTTATATTTGTGGAACTTACATATTTGAATTTTTCTCAGACAAAAACTCCACTTATGTTCTGTTACGTGTTCCGGGACTGGATTCAAATCTTCTATACCAGTGCCGTAAGACGAATCTTGCAGTAACAGCAGACACATCTATTAATTACGCCACCTCGTCGATCGTCGATGACAATTTGACTATCAAAACTGCATCATAAATTATTTTTATCACTTTTTCAAACTTTTTAGTCTGAGTTCATATTGGAAACGAAATATTAAATAAAACTGAACGAAAAAGACAATACGTCTTTCAAAGCGACACAAATGTACAAAAATTTGCTATTCACAAAAACTAAGTACCAGCATTTTCAAACATTTTTTTAAATCAAAGAAACCTATTTTTGGCATGATATTTGTTGCCATGGTTAACGTATTTTATATGTTTTTTTAATTTAACTTTGAATAAAATTACAAAGACTACTTGATAAAATAATCGTTTTTTTCTCATGCACAAAAAGCACTCATTTTAAAGCTTGTATATAGTACCGATATACGTAAAGGAAGAAAAACCCGTGTAAATATGCTTATTACGTAATAAATCCACACTTTAATTGGTTGAAGCCGTTTTTTTAGATTTACATTTTTGGCCAGGTTTACAATCTCTATTCCTGAGCCAATACCACAGCCAAGCCATTGCCTTATTATGGTGGTGCTTCTCAATGTACGACGCAACCCTTTTCCTTTCTTTCAGCATGTCTATCGAATTATTTTCAAAAATGTGAAAATTGTATCCTATCCTCTCCGCTTTTAAGTTTTAACATTACGAAACAAAAAATTTGAAAAAATTCTCGGTTATAAGAAATGTTGTAAAGATTGAATGAAAACTATAGCGATTGACTCAACATTTAAAATGTAATTGGGGTTTAAAGTGGAAATTTTGAGAAAAAAATAATGAACAACCAATATGTTGAATGATGGCAACATTAATTTTTTTCTAAATAACAGGTGGTTCATGAGTGCTAAATATATAAGTAATAGTTATTTACATATCGAGGGCTGAAAATAGAAGATTACGCCTGCGCCTTTTATTGAACCAAGGGCGTAATCTTCCTTACAGCCTGAGTGTATGTACAACGTTTTACGCAGAAATTCACAACTTAATTGTAGAATAAATCATTTTTTGAATTTTTTAAGACATTTAAAAAATTCGAAAAAACCAAATACGCTGTTATTTTCACTATAAACTTCATACAATAATTTATTTGTTTGTTCTAATTTGATGACTATTTTATGGGCGGCAACGTAGAAAAATACACTAATGTTTGATATAGCAACGGGATTTTATTTCACGGGCGTAAAGTTCAACTTTCAGCCACGATAACTAGGATGTAAAATGTGTTTTACGATACGTTTGTGCGTAAACAAGTAAAATTTCTCAATTATATCACAAAATGGGACAATGAGAAAATACCAACTCTTAGTTATCTGTCTGCAAAACAATTTGTTTCTAGTGAAACCACATAACTTTTTAAATTGTAAATTAAACGTAATAATTCATTAATAAAATTCACAAACTTTGTGTGATAAACGATTGCATAAATATTGATGTGCAAGTTGGTGACTACAAGTTAAAAACAAATAAAATTTTTCAGTTTTAAGATTGATTGATTGATTGATAGTATGATGTGTGATTTGAATTTGTTTTAAATATATTACCAGAAAAATTAATATAAAAATAAATTCCAATAAAAAATTATAGGACATAATAACATGTTTCGTTAAACATGAAAAGAGAATTCCGACATTTGAATAGATTATTGTGGATATAGTGAGACTTTTTATTTAATTTTATTATATATACATATGAATATTAATTAACATGAGTTTGCTGAAATTAATTCATCAATCGAATTTATATATGAGTAAAATGCATGTTCTACTTAACAATACAAACATTTTTATTTTACTCTAACCTTCTCCTAGATACAATTTATTAGTATAAATTATACAGTTTCAAAACAAACAATATCTTCATTTTCTTTTAATAACAATAACAACAGTGATGATTCCCAAAATCACTTTGAGTATGTCATATCATTTCTTTTTTATACCTTGCATAAACTCATAACTTAATGCAGTTTTATGCATATAATAATAAGCAAAATTTAATTGTTGTATTAAAAATAACCAGACCAATTATATTTAATTTACTTTAAAAAAAACATTTTCCATCATCAAGCACATCTGATAGGATTCAAAAAATTGTTTTTTTTTTAAATTTTCTTTTAATCAATTTTCAACACCAACTTTAATTCATATTTTCTATACTTAATGTGAAGTTGTGGAGGTTTTTTGTTGAATGAAACATGAAATTAAAATAGATTAATTGAATGGTTAAATATGGGGTGGTTAACATAAGCTGGGATCATGCTAATGGTGAACGATTACAGATGTCTCATGATTTCATTAAGTTTAACTAAACCAGAATAATAATTTAAAAATTTAAGGCATTGTTTCACAAAAGCACATCACAGCATTCCAGGTATTTACATCGAAGCCGTCCATAGATTCTTAAGAATCACATACCAGTACGGTATTCCTAGGTGATATCTTACAGGTGATATCAGATGAATCCTATTCAGTTAATTGTAGCACCCCCAATCTTAGTTATAGAATATTCATTAACGTCGGCACGTAATTGTTTACTCGAAGAAATGAGTTTTTATTTCACTATATATTAGTCATTGATAAGAACAGTGCGGCACATGATTACTAGCTGAATTATTGACCATTCAATTTCGGTTTCGCTTCAGCAAATTGTTTAAAAAAATTGAGGTAAACAAAATAGGCAGACTTATTTTTATTTTTTCGCCATCCTATCATGACATATAGGTCTATCTATGTTATATTTTTTGTGTGATAGGATTTATGTTTTAGTTATCCTTTCTTTAAAAAAAAAAAAAAGCAAAAAACAAATTGCGTTCATCACGACCTCAGAACGCATGTTATTGTGGGACCAAGGTCTGAAAAGGTTGATATGTGTTGTTGGGACACATAATCCTAGTGTTCTGTGGAGGCAATGTCAAAAAACATCATGATTTTTCTGTCAGCTTAGTAGTATGCCTAAACTCACCCTATTTTTACGAAAACAAATCAGATTTTTGCTGCTTTTAAATGTCAAAATGTTTTGAATTTAGGCATATGTAAAAATATTTTTTGCACGAGTTGTATATTAAGTCCAATTCCGCTCCCTCCTTTGTGAGAACAGAAAGCTTCTTTTACTCCCTAGGTAGTAAAAAATAACAAACCATGACAACAATGACAGTTTTCATAGAAACATAAATTTTTTACGATAAATTCAAATAAATTTGTATAAAAACCGCCTACTATTATGAACATCAAAAATTATAATATTCGTTCTCTTTAAATGATTAGATTTAGTTTTAACATCATAATTATATTGTGGTCGTGCAAAAAATTGTATATATGTACACCTCAAAAGAGAGCATGTTATCTCTATCAGTGATATGTAGCTTTCAGGCTTCGCCCTCGGGCTTCAAACACACCTCGAGAGAAAACCATGCACTTTTTTCCCTTGCTGTATAAAATATAATATACTATTATTTTGTTTCTTTACGCTTTTAGGTAGATTTCATATAAAAATCTACCTATTGTAATGTGCCTCATCTCGGAATTTCGGAAAAATGTTTGTGCCAAACGACTATATATGATAAGCGGAGACGAAAAAAAAAACAAAATTTATATATATATGTATGTATATAACAAAAACGACTCTCACGGTCGTATTTGTTGAGGTAGATCAAAAAAATTTTCTGTACATATGTGTTCTATTAATATCTTAAACAAGTTCGTGAATCAGCAAAATCCGACACGTGGTTAGGAAACTATAGGCTTTTTTCTAAAAAAAATTGATTTTTTAAAACCGTTATAACGGCCGTTTGGATACTAATATTCTAAAAAAAATTAACAAGTTTAGAATTTTTGGAATCTTTTTTATCAATTTATTTTAAAAATAGGCCTCTGCAGTTAGAGGTTCCTGAGTGAGCGGCCCCAACAAAAAAGTTTACGAAAAAAAATTTTTTTAAACAACCTGCACTCTCACGGTCGCATTTGTAAGGCTAGATCATAAATCCTTTTCTAAAAATGTGCGTTTTATTATTATCTTGAACGAGTTCGTAAATCAGTCAAATCCGACACGTGGTTAAGAAACTAGAGGCTTTATACTAGAAAAAAGGTCTGTTTTTAGATCCGTTTGGATATTACTATTTTTAAAAACTTCATAAATTTAGAATCTTTAAAACCTTTTTAATCAATTTCTTTAAAAAAATGGAGCTCTGCAGTTGGAGGATTCTGAGTGAGCGGCTCCAACAAAAAAGCTTGTAAAACACAAAATGCATTTGAATCAACCGGCAGTCTCACGGTCGCATTTGTAGAGCCAGATCAAAAAACCTGTCTTAAAAATGTGTGTTTTATGAATATCTTGGACAAGTTCGTAAATCAGAAAAATCTGAAACAGGTTAAGGAACTAGAGGCTTTATACTAGAAAAAAAATTGGTTTTTTAAATCCGTTATTTATTTAGCGTATGTTTTTTTTGTGACACATTAAAAATTAAACTTAAAAAATAGGTAGACTTTTCTATGAAATCTACCTAAAACAAAACATGGATACACATTAAATGAACTTACAATCGATTTGATTGCGCGTCTTTTAAGTAAAAATTAAAAAGTAAAATATTTGAACATTGGGCAGTACATTTGAACATTAGATGTTTACATCGAGCGAGTCTATCCATGCTACTACATCGGGAGTTGCCAAATGGATGTCTGAGATGTTGCCATTGTAACGTCGAATTGGACACACAGTTGCAATGTGTTTTATAGTTTGTTGTGGAGCGCCGCAGTCACACTCAGGGGACTCTGAAATGCCTCACTTGTAGAAAAAATCAGCACAACGTCCATGATTCGTTCTTATTCGGTTTAGTGTAGTCCAGGTATGACGTGGCAAATCGAAAGTAGGCTGGGTAGAAGTCGGGTTAGTAATAGAAAGGCCAGTTGTGTTGTAATGTTGCCAGGAGGTGTCCCAGGCATCCAAGATATTAACATTAGTTGCCAGCAGGTTGCTGGCAGTTTTATGTGGAGGCTTTCTTGACTTCAATCGACAACGAGTGTGGTCACCGTAATATTCGTGCAAGGGTAACGTGATGTTGTTGGTTACCTTTTTATGTTCACTCATGAGAGCATGCGAGCGTCTGAGTGCAGGTGGAGCGATATTGCTTAACACATGGAGCCAAGGTAAAGGGGTGGATCTGATAGTACCACTTATAGTACGCATCGTGGCATGCAGCTGGCAGTCAACTTTTTGAGTATGTGTGCTATTCAACCAGACTGGTGCGCCATACTCAGCCACTGAGTAAACCAGACTTAGAGCAGTTGTTCGGAGGGTAGCTAGAGTAGCACCCCATGTAGAGCCTGCCAGTTTGTGCAATATATTGTTTCTCGTTTTAAGTTTTTTTGACGTACTTTCTAGGTTGAGTTTAAAAGAAAGAGTTCTATCGAGAGTAATGGCCAGGTACTTTGGCTGTTGATTGTATTTAATGACAGTGCCGTTAAATAACACTGATAGTTCGTGTTTCGCCAGTTTGTTGTTTAAGTGGAAACAGGAGCTCTCGGTTTTACTTAGATTGGGAAATAAGCTCCACGTTCGAAAATAGTCATTCATTATCGCTAGGTCAGTTGAGAGCAAATTCTCCAAAACACCCATGTCTTTGTTTTGAGTGGCCAGGGTCCAATCATCAGCGTAACCAAATTTCTTTGATGTTGTGTCAGGAATGTCATGGATGTACAGATTAAAAAGTAATGGCGCCAGGACGGAACCCTGTGGTAAACCATTGTTAAGCATTTTAGACCTACTACAGGAATTATTTAGATGAACTTTGAATACACGATTACTCAGCATGTTGTTAATTAAACGCGAGATGGTGCTACAAGGTTTTGCATTGAACAGCTTATATATAATCCCAATTCGCCAGACCGTGTCATATGCTGCAGTAAGATCGATGAATACTGCGCCTGTTTTTAGTTGTTTTTGATACCCAGCTTCGATATAGGATGTTAGAGCGAGCAGTTGGTCAGTGCAACTGCGATTGGGACGAAAACCATCTTGTTCGACTGGAATCTGGTCATTCAATATCGGTGCGATACGATTGTATATGAGCCGTTCTAACAATTCATAGCAGGTGCTCAAAAGGGCAATTGGGCGATAGCTTCCTGTTCATTGGATGGTTTACCTGGCCTAAGTATCGCTATCACTTTCGTAGTCTTAAATGTTTTGGTAGATTGCCGGTTTCTAGGACATTCGAGAAAAATTTAGTACGCCACTGTTTTACATTTTTTCCAGCATTTTAAGAAATTCTGGAAATATGCCATCGTAGCCCGCTGCTTTTCCGTTTTTTGTTTGGGACAGAGCTGATTCTAGTTCTTCGCTACTAAAAGAGTTCGCATACTTCGATGCAGACGAGCAATTGCGCTTCATTTCTCTTAATTTGCGTTTAATTGTTCTCTTATGAAGGCGATTAATAGAAGAACGAGACATGTTTACTATGTGATTTGCGATGTCCTCTGGATTTATTTCATTGTTAGCACGAGTAATTGAGTTTGAGCCACCCAGTTTCCGAAGGAGACTTCATGCTTCCCTGCTTGAATGGGAAAAATCAATGTTTTCAACAGCGTTAATCCACTTTTGTTTTCTCGCGGCGTCGAGTGAGTATATTAAGTCATTAGCCACGTCTGCCTCACCACTACTAAGGTACTCCTCATATAATATATCGCTCTCTTTACTCCAGCCAGGAATATATTCTTCACGAAAGCCTCTTGGGATGCATTTCTTTGCAGTTGAGATGATGGCTCCAACAAATTTATCATAATTTTTAGGGATGGGTTGGATCTAGCCCTTTGGGTAGCGAAAATCCGAAATTCTACGTCCACGCCGTGCTACCTGGGTAACGCTAACAGAATTAGGTTGGTGTAGTTGAGAGGGGCAGAGTAAATACTGCTTATACTCAATGATTCTGCACCATGGCGAGTCATTGGCGCCATAAAACCAATGCAACTCAAGCGTCTGTTCTCCATGTTAGGGGCGGCTTGGAGCGGGCGTCTGTCTTGGATCAAGCGGCTATATAAATGTGTAGAAAGCGTCTGTTCTCCATGTTAGGGGCGGCTTTCAGTGGACGTCTGTCTTGGATCAAGCGGCTCGCTATATAAACGTGTAAAAAGGTTGTTTCTGGTGACCTTAAGATGCAGAACGAACCCATTCACGAAAATTTGGGTTGGGCGAAGGGCTAACACCCCATTTCCGTAAAAAAAATTATTGTCATGAATTCTGTACACAGGCCTCGGAATATCTCGGATTCATTATTGGAACGACCTCGGAAACTGTACCCGGACTACGATTTAAAAATGGGAACCTGGAACGTGCTTAGCCTCAGAAGACCAGGAGATCTCCTAAAACTCACTCAACAAGTCGAGAGCTACACACTGGATATAGTGGCATTACAAGAACTAAGATGGCCAGGCAGTGGAATCCATGAAACAGCGGAAGGATACACTCTGTATTATTGCGGTCATCAAAACGGAGGAGAATTTGGAGTTGGCTTTCTTATACACCGTCGCGTGAATCAGCATGTTATCGACTTCTGCCCAATTAATATGCGGTTATGCACACTGAGAATCCGCACGCAAAAATTCAATGTAACGATCGTCAATGTTCATGCACCTACTGAAGATAAAGCAGATGATATTAAAGACCTGTTCTTCCTAGAACTCGAGGAAGTCATCAATAACATCCCGCGGCACGATATAAAAATCGTGGTAGGTGACTTTAATGCTCAAATCGGTAGGATTGCAGAACTTAAAACACATATCGGCCCTAACAGCTTGCATCATACCAGCAACAATAACGGTTTTCGCGCAGCTGAGCTGGCTATGATGTATGATCTAGTAATTTCCAGCACTTTCTTCCCTCACAAGAGAATTCACAAGGCAACGTGGAAATCAAATGACGGAAGAACGGAAAATCAAATCGATCACGTCATGATCTCTAAGAGACACTCTACAAGTATAACTGACGTTCGATCATACAGAGGTGCTGATATGGACACCGATCATATGCTTGTCATCTTTAAGTACAAGTGCAAGTTGTCATCCACATTTAGCAGACAAGCAAAAAAGACCGTGCGCTGGAATGTCGAAGCATTTAAACATCCGGAAACGCTGAATAGATATCAGGAAATAATAACACAAAACATAGAAGAGCATGAAATCTCTTCTGAGATGCCATTAAACATACAAGAAGAATGGCAAACGCTTCAATCAACCATTATAGCCGCAGCACAAACTACAATCGGAAAACGACCACCGAAATCACACAACGAATGGTTTGACGACGAGTGCCGCCAATCCGTTGAAAATAAACAAAAACTGCGAGAAAAATGGTTAACAAGGAACACCCGAAGCTCCCAAGCTGATTATCTATGCGCCAGGAAAGCCTCAGCAAAACTTCTACGTAAAAAGAAACGCGAACACATGAAGAGTTGCATCGAAAACATCAACCAACATGCGGCCAACGGAAATTCAAAAGAGTGCTTTGCCAATGCACGAAATCTGACCAAAGATTTCCACCCAAGATCTACAGCCATCAAAAATGTAAATAATGAACTTACAACAAGTGAACGTGATGTGCTGGCAGTGTGGCGATCCCACTTTCAAGACCTACTGAATAGGACGAACGAAGTTCATCCTATTCGAGCAATTGCTCCATCAACTGAAGAGATTTTTGTCCCTTACCCAGCAATAGAAGAAGTGGAAGCTGCCATTAAAAAACTGAAAAATGGCAAATCACCAGGTTTCGATGGAATTCCCGCAGAACTTCTGAAAATGGAGGAGCAGCTCTGGTCTCACGTATATACGATCTGATTCTTGCAATCTGGGACCAAGAAGAACTACCTGATGAATGGAAAACAGCTCTCATTGTTCCGCTACATAAGAAAGGTGACCGTTTAAAGT
>CAVNZG010000732.1:0-71737 GCA_963693315.1 Diogma glabrata
GATGTTTAAATCATATGTCTAATACGTATAGCACAAATTAAATATAAACCTAGATAATATTTTATCTAAGTTGTTGTATACGTATAATTATATTTCGGCTATTATCTAACTTCATATCAAAACGTCATTGACCTTATTAAAAAATAACTACATTTAAAATTAAATATCAATGATGTATTATAGAAAAACTACATCAAAGTTCACAACAAAAAATTACTTCGGTCTGAAAGACCTAAGTATTACATTCATGAGCTAAAAGTGAAATTCTTACCCTCACTTTTTTGGCATTTCTCGACGTAGTAGGTCCTAAACTGATTCTAAAAAAGCAAAAATAAAAAAAAATGTATGTCTGTCTGCCGGCCGGCCGTCCGTCCGTCCGGTCGTCACAACCGACGAAATCTAGAAAACCGCTGAAGAGATTTGAAAAATTATGAATTCTAAAAATAAGTACACTCAATGGTAAGAGCCGAAAGGACGATGTGTTCGATAACTGTACCGGAAGTGTGTCAAAAAAATCGTCAAGTGTGTCAAAACAAGGAAATATGCATATTTTTTGCTTAAAAACGTTCATTTTAATAACAAAGAATATGGAGAAATCTGGATGGTCGGGATTATTATGTGAGATCAAACTAGTGAGATTAAAAACTAGATTATTGCATTTGCATTTGAATTTTGAAAATTTTTAAATTTTTGATTTTATTATAATTTTTATAATTTTGGAAAAAGTTTCAATTTTTGATTTTGTTACAATTTATGCAATATTTTTAGAATTGTTGAAAAAAGTTTTAATCTTTGATTTTGTAATAATTTTTGCAATATTTTTAGAATTTTGTTTGAAAAAAGTTCGAATTTTTAAGTTTTTACAATATTTTTGGAATTTTGAAAGAAATATGAATTTGTGATTTTGAAATATTATCTCGTACGCAAAATGGAGAGGTTTTTGAGTAGTTTGTATAATCTTTTCACTGATTGTATAATCTTTTCACTAAATTATGTTAATTTATGATCTGTTATAATTTTCCGACAACGTATTGATGTTTCGAGTTAGTTTTGTAGTACATATCTAAACAGAGATAAAAAATACATGTACTTTAACAAAAAGTTATTTTTGATATACATCACTGCCCAAAACTAAAAACTATGTCCTCATAAAAGTTTTATGCCGAAAACTATATCAAAATCCTTAACCCAGACCGAAGTCTTGATATCTCAGAGCTATGAGATTTCAGCCTCCATATTTTAAAACTATTTTTATCAATAATAGCTACAGTAAGCTTTCGATTTCTGAAACACTTAACCACTATACGATTTGCAAACATCGGGATCAAATACAAAAAACAGCAACCTTATTAATTGGTGTTTTTCAAACGATCCAGGAACGAAATTCTAAATTACAGAATAGAACAGAATAGAATAATCAGACCATAAAATATTTTCAAAATCATATTAAAACAAATCATCATAGTAAAACTTTTAAGCCAGTGATCGCAAATACGTGGCATGTGTGCCAGACTTGGCACGTTTGAAGATTTGTCTGACACGGCAAACATTCTGAAATAGTATCCAAAATTGCCCCTAAATTTACGATTTAGGAATCATATTAAATAAAGGATTTTTTCAGATATTTTTTAATAAGTTAAATATTACTGTTAGTCTAGTAAAAGACGGTAAAAATAATAGGGAACCTCCGAATTCTTTGAATCAGCATCGATTTGTCTGAAATGCCTGAATCGATTTGCCCGAAAATTTGAAATTAAGATCAACACACCCTCCATTTCAAAATCTACCCTACGCGCTTTTATTTTTAGGGGCAAAAACTACCCCTTATTGTCAAAACTTATTAAGCTACAAATTAAATCTTAACAGACCGAAATAAAGATCACAACCGCACATATCTCAACCCTTAAAAACCACCCACTATTATGATTACATTAAATAAAGTTATAAACATTTATTTTCATTTTTAATTTAACTACATTAAATTTTACTGATTTTTCATTTATATTTAGCACATGGAATCCTCATGAGAACTATAATGACTGTCAATCTCCTCCTTTTCTTGATCTAAAAAGCGGAGCACTATTATGACAGATTTTGTCGGAGCATCCACTATAAGTTGCGTTGCAAAAAAGTCCAACTTTTCGACAAATACATAATAAACCACATCCTTTTTTGCAATTACAGAAAATCATTTCTAAAAGGTTTTCCGCAGGAATTTTTTGCATTCTGATGGGCTGCAAAGATAATTCTTATAAGGCAAACTTTTGTGAACGACAGTTTATTTCTACCACCTTCATGCTTTGTTCATAATAACTTACAATTACATAATACAACAGTACAATTACATAAATACAACAGTAAGTTACATAAATACAACAGTAATATTATTACCGAATTTTCCTCTCGAATAATAGATGTATTCCCAGAAAAAAACTGCTGTAAATGTGCCATTTAATTTTATACAAAAGCATATTTCAAAAAGGTTTATGAACATGAAACGCAACCAAATAAAATTACTAAACATACTAAATTTTCTAATATAATATTACTGCTGCAAGTTTTAAAGTAGCAAGTTTTAAAGATATTGCCAAACATGGCAAAGCATTTACGGATTTATCAAATCAACTCTTTTAAGTTGTAGTGAAACACTTTTCAAAAATTTTGAAAGCAAAGATAAAATTCTCACCCGTAGCCAAAGTATGCAGTTAAGTGCAAATACCGTACAAGATTATAAAAATTTAAAAAAAATACTTTTCTAAACAGTTAAAATCTAATCTTCATGCGGTTGAAGTGTTTGCATTGTCAGTTGATGAGAGTACAGATATTAACTCCGATGAAACTTACAACCCAAATCGATAGCTACACACTAGATGTACATAGTGGCATTACAAGAACTAAGATGGCCAGGGAGTGGAATCTATGAAACAGCAAAAGAATACACTCTCTACTATTGCGGTCATCAAAGCGGAAGAGAATTTGGAGTTGGCTTTCTCATACATCGTCGCGTGAATCTACATGTTATCGACTTTTGTCCAATTAATATGCGGATATGTACAATAACAATCCGCACGCCAGAAATCTAATGTAACGATCATCAATGTTCATGCACCTATACTGAAGACAAAGCAGATGAGATTAAAAACCTGTTCTTCCTAGAACGCGAAGAAGTCATCAATAACATCACGCGGCACGACATAAAAATCGTGGTAGGTGACTTCAATGCTCCAATTGGTAGAAGCGCAGAATATAAAATACATATCGGCCCTTACAGCTTGCATCATACCACTGGCAATTTCTTTGCGTTGTGCTACAGTTGAGAAAATACGACAAACTCCTAAAACTAAAAACATTTACACATTTTAGGTTCGTGAAAGTGTCTCCCTCGACGCTAACGCGTCTCATGAACAAAAGTGTTACTCACGAAAAAGCAACGTTTTCATCTCTTGTATCAAAATGTACTATTTCATAATTAGATTGGCACGCGAAAATAGTGATTATTAGAAAAAAAAATTTTTCGGCACGCCAATAAAATTCAGTTGCGAACCCTGTTTTAAACCATTTGAAGCCACCGATTCACATTGAGTTTAGAATTAGGATGGCAAGATAACTGTTACCTCCCTCTATTTCTTTTTTTGATTACTAAATTGGTTAGCAGTCTATAATTTTCTTTGATTTGTACTGGTAGACATATGAAACTTCTATATTAAAAAACGGCAATGCAACATTCGTTTAGTATCTCTAAGGAATTCAATACTGGCATATCGAAAACAAATCTGGCAAATCTAAAATCAGTGACGTTAACCATTTATAGTATTCAGCGAGTTGTGCTGAATGCGTCACACTAGTTGGCTTTGCTGCAGTTTTGTGAAGAGGAATTATTTAATTAATTAATTTTAGCTGTCTTTTGTTTCTGTTTTCGTGCAATTTTACATCAGTTTGGTGGTATGCATACGAATTTCACAGTATTGACATTTACGTGTTCGGGCATTTTGTTCAGGCAAACCGGGATAAGGTTTACTTCCCTTGTAGTATATATTTATTTGAACTGATGTTCCCCTGATCCAGTTCTTATCTGGTCTCAGTGATAGGGAAATTGTTTTTACCATTTCACTATACTTAAACTGTAATTATAACCAAAATAAAAGTATCAAAAGTATGTAAAGTTCAAATATTTTTATATTTATATTCAGTGCTCATACATTTTCTTACTTCTTTGACATTATAATTATTATTATTTACAGAGTATTATAATGGTCATTTCTCATCAAGTAATTCTAAGACAAATTCCTTATTAGCTCTAAACATTGACCGACCGCACAATTGTATGGAAACCAAAAGGGTTTTCTAACTGTAAGCATGTGGTTTCATTCGATACTTATATATCGTCGCTTTAATAATGAAACAAAGTATTCGCAAAAGTGTAGTTTCGAGATAATTGGGTTTAATGATTTTTCGATTTTCTGATTTTCGTAAACTCGGCAGCACTATTGAATGAATAAAGATATTGGAAAAAAAATGTCTACCAATTACTCTTCACTGATTTCCCTACAGCATATTAAAATTTCACATTGGTACCTGCTGGCTTTTCTACCTAAAAAGAGGTGAAATGTCAATCAGGTACCTTATACGTTATTTCATATTTCATATACGTTATTTCATTTTGCATGGAAGTACGATTATGCCTAAAACTAATTATTATTGAACTAACGCATGACATTCTTACAATTGTTTATTTATATGAAGCGGCATATCATGTAGTCATGAATGATGCTTATACAATATTTTAGATTAACCATTTCATGTGACGATCGTAATGTATGTAATATATACGACACTGATTGTACCCAAGTTATTATTCTGTAGGAATTGGAATATCGTACATGCATTTACGCTGTTTCAATATTTAACCAAATTAAAATTTGCATGTACGTTAATTAACAATATATTAATTTTTACCCCCAGTTATAAAATAATTGGAAAATGTTAAAATGCCACTCTATAGACATTCTTATGGGGAATGCAGCGCACCCATTATATAATAACAACGTATATATATGGCATACGTTATTTCATTATTAAAGCGACGATATATACCATTTCTCAAATAGTTAAATATAAATAAATATTATAAAACAAGTTTAAATATTTCTTACGTTTTTTCTTTTCTTTTATGGTGCCATATGATAAAGAAAGATTTATTTTTAATGTATCAGGTCAATAGTAATATGGTTAAATCACAATAATGTCAATGTCAAGATAATCACGTAATATTAAAATGTGTTAAAACAACCTTTGAGATGTCGTCTTTGTAGTCTGTTTGTTATACTGGTTATGTACGTACTTGCATAAATAAAGACATTGACCATTAAAAATTAATAATTCGCTTATACGCTTATTCGCGATAACAAAATCTATTATAATCTATAAAAACAATAAAAAAAAGATGTTATGTGGAATTTGAAAGTACGTTGAATTTAATTTTATAAATAAAAATTTAAATGTTTGTTTGTTCACAATGTAATCTCCTAAAGTTCTGGGCCGATTCCTTTGAAATTTGGACTACCCGGACTACGATTTTAAAATGGAAACCTGAAACGTGCTAAGCCTTAGAAGACCAGGAGATCTACTAGAACTTACAACCCAAATCGATAGCTACACACTAGATGTAGTGGCATTACAAGAACTAAGATGGCCAGGGAGTGGAATCTATGAAACAGCAAAAGAATACACTCTACTATTGCGGTCATCAAAGCGGAAGAGAATTTGGAGTTGGCTTTCTCATACATCGCCGCGTGAATCTACATATTATCGACTTTTGTCCAATTAATATGCGGATATGTACAATAACAATCCGCACGCCAGAAATTTAATGTAACGATCATCAATGTTCATGCACCTATACTGAAGACAAAGCAGATGAGATTAAAAACCTGTTCTTCCTAGAACGCGAAGAAGTCATCAATAACATCACGCGGAACGATATAAAAATCGTGGTAGGTGACTTCAATGCTCAAATTGGTAGAAGCGCAGAATATAAAACACATATCGGCCCTAACAGCTTGCATCATACCAGTAGCAATAACGGTTTTCGCGCCGCTGAAATGACTATGATGTATGACTTAGCACTTCTAGCACTTTCTTTCCGTATAAGAGAATCCATATTTAATAGACAAGCCAAAAAAAACCGTACTCTGGAATGTCGAAGCATTTAAAAACCCGGAAACGCTAAACAGATATCAGGAAATAGTAACGCAAAGCATAGAAGAGCATGACATCCTATCTGAGATGCCATTAAACATACAAGAAGAATGGCAAACGCTTCAATCAACCATTGTATCCGTAGCACAAACTACAATCGGAAAACGACAACCAAAATCACGTAACGAATGGTTTGATGACGATTTCCGCAAAAGCTTTGAGCACAAATAAAAACTGCGAGAGAAATGGTTATACAAGAAAAATACGAAGCGCCCAAACTGATTATTTATGCGCCAGAAAAGCATAGATAATCAGTTTAGGCGCCTCAGCAAAATTCCTACGGAAAAAGAAACTCGAACACCTGAAGGTACCGAAAACACCAAGCAACATGCGGCTAGTGGAAATTGTTGAATTATTAATTATAATCAATGCAAGTTAGTACGCCAATGGCTAGATATCGTTTTAATTGAAACTTGTTTGTCGTTATCACAAATACCTATGTATAATGATTGTTTTAAGCTATTATAAATATATGAAGATTATATTAAATCATTGTTCTGTTAACCATCAAAAGTTAAATACACTTGTTTTTATTTTTCTATCTGCGCACAAATTCAACAGGTTATGAGCCCAGAACTTTTTGAAAAATAAAATTAATAAAGGTAAAATTTATTAAGTGGCTTTTTTGCAAAATATTTAAATTCGGTCTTCAAGTATTTGTTACATATATGAAATACTTGTTAGAGAAAGATTCAATTGCTCAAAGTGTATTTATATATAATAATTGAATTAAATTATATATTAGTTTTTTTTTGAAACCGTAAATTTTTTGTCTGAATAGTGAGTGATTTACTTCATAAAAAAAAAACTAGGTTTGGGCGGCATAAAAAATTTTGAAAAACGGTAATACAAAAAAGTGCACTTTGTTACATTATTGCAAAAAAAATAAAAACTGTTGTTCTATATTGAATTATAATTTATAAATAATATGGAAGGTGAAACGGTTAAAATTGAAAAACTAGAATGTGGTGAACAATGGGCCGCGTGGAAATTTCAATTAAAAATTCTGTTTACTGAAAAAGAATTGATTAATTGTGTAAATGAAAACTCGCCAATCATAAATGCATCATCAACAAGAGAAGAATTATCAACTTCCAAATCTTTTTTAAAAAATGATATTAAAGCTCAACGAATAATTGCAACTGCTGTCGGGCGGCAACCAATGAACCATATTATGAATTGTTCAACTGCTAAGGAAATGTGGGATAAACTGCACAGTATTTACGAACAAAAATCCAAAACAAGCATTCATTTAGTGCAGCAAAGGTTTTATAGTTTTCAAAAAGATCCAGCAGATGATATGGCAACGCACATTTCAAAACTTGAAAATATTGTTCAGCAGCTAAAAGATTTAGGGGAGGAGGTTTCATCTACGATGGTAATAACTAAGATTTTAATGACTCTTCCACCTTCGTATAATCATTTTTATAGCGCTTGGGAGTCAACAGCAGCTGATCAACAGACGCTGCAAAATTTAACATCAAGGTTATTGATGGAAGAATCAAGAGGTTTATCATCAAACTGTTCTAAAGAAACAGCTGAGGCACTGTTAGTCAAAAAGAACAAGTTTGGTAAGAAAACAAATAACAGTTTTGTAAATAATAATAAAGTTTTTAAGGGAAAATGTTTTTTGTGCAAAAAGTATGGTCATGTGAAAAATGATTGTCCTACTAAAAAAGAAAAACAAAATATAAATGAATGTGTAAATAAAAACATAAAAAAGAAAGGTGATGCGTTCATAAGTGTCGGTAACTCTAGTAACGAGTGGTATTTAGACTCTGGGGCAAGTGACCATATGACTAATCGTCGCGAGTGGTTCGTGGATTTTGTGAATTTTGATCAACCTATTCAAGTACGTGTCGGTAACGGTGATATTATTTTAGCGGTTGGCAAAGGAAATATCAATATTCTGGCATACAATAATGTTGAGTGGATAGAAAAGCATTTATCTGATGTGCTTTATGTTCCAGATATTCAAATCAATTTGTTTTCATCCAATAGTGCATTGGATAAAGGATTAAAGTTAATATCAGACCATCGAAAATGCGAATTAATTAAAGATGGACATATTGTTGCAGTGGGAGAACGTGAATCTCGATTGTTCAAGTTAAAGTTCAGAGTTATTTGTGGAGAGTTGAATAAAACTTTTACGGCTCAGGTGGCCAAGAAGGAATTAAGCCTTCGGATTTGGCATGAACGATTAGGACATCAGAATGTTACCCAGGTAAGAAAGTTTTTAAAATGTAATGAAATTTTATACACAGATGAAGCTGATTTCTTTTGCGAGAACTGTGTAATTGGAAAGCAGTGCCGTTCGGTTTTTGAAGACAGTGTAAAAATTTCAACTGGGCCTGGTCAACTGGTACATTCTGATGTGTGCGGGCCGATGCAGGAAAAATCAATTGGAGGTGCTCGATATTTTGTTTTATTTAAAGACGATTTTTCACATTACAGAAAAGTTTATTTTTTGCATGAAAAATCACAAGTTTTTGATTATATTGATGATTTTATAAAAACATTTAAACGTGAAACAAATTGTGTAATTAAAAATTTTAGAACTGATAATGGAACTGAGTATATCAATGAAGGTGTTAAAAATTTATTGTCTTTGAATGGAATCTGTCATCAAAGAACAGTTCCATATAGTCTGGAGCAAAACGGTTCAGCTGAACGGGAGATGAGAACAATAGTTGAAGCAGCTCGTACCATGATGCATTCAAAAAATTTGCCGATTAAATTTTGGGCCGAGGCTGTTAACACAGCTGTCCATGTATTGAACTTATCGGGTACAAGTTCAGTCAATAAAAAAACTCCGTATGAGATTTGGTTTAATCAGAAACCAAATGTTAATAATTTGTTTGTGTTTGGTACCGAAGTTTACATTCATGTTCCGAAGCAAAAGCGATTCAAATGGGATAAAAAATCCAAAAGTGGCATATTTGTTGGATATGGTGAGAACACGAAAGGGTATCGAGTTTGGATACCAAGTGAAAATAAAATTGAAATGTCTAGAGATATTATTTTTAGAGAATCTTGTGCTGAAAATAAATTTGATGATAAAAATTCTAATGATGTGCTCTTGCAGGTTTCTAATGATGATCATTTAAAATCAACAGATGTTTTAGACGCAGTTAATGATGATGGTTCAGATGATGGTGGCAATATGCTCCCTGATCCAATAAGTTGGAAAAACCGTTTGAGAAAGAGAAGATCAAAATCAGCCAATCTTTGTGCTGCAGATGGTTATGCTTTTGTAGCAGAATCTTATGAACCATCATCGTATAGTGAAGCTATGAAATCAAAGTGTAGTGAAGAATGGAAATGCGCCATGGACGATGAAATTAACTCGCTGCACAAAAACGGCACATGGCAGTTGGTTTATTTACCAGATGGTCAAAAACCAATAGATAACCGTTGGGTTTACCGAATAAAGTTTGGACCAAATGGTAGCGTTGAACGGTATAAAGCTCGTTTGGTGGTTCGTGGTTTTGCTCAAACTTATGGTGTGGATTACGAAGAAACCTTCAGCCCAGTTGTAAAGTTTACATCTGTTCGTTCGTTGTTGGCAATTGCTGCTGCTGAAAATTTAAAAATATCACAGTTTGATATCAAAACAGCTTTTTTATATGGCACACTCGATGAAGAAATTTATATGCATCAGCCAAAGGGTTATAATGATTCAACAGGAAGAGTTTGTAAACTTCAAAAAAGTTTATATGGCTTGAAGCAGTCTTCAAGATGTTGGAATCAAAAGTTCACAGCATTTCTTAGGGACTTTAATTTTGTTGCATGCGAAGCTGATCCATGTGTGTTTATTACTCATCAACAAAATAAACAAATATATCTGGCAATCTACATAGATGATGGATTGATAGTTGCATCTGACCAAAAGGACATTAACGTGGTGATAGATTGTTTGAAAAGTGAATTTGATGTAAAAGTATTTGATGCAACATATTATTTGGGTCTTGAAATTCAACGTAGACATAATGGATCCATATTCATTCATCAATCAGCATATGCCAATAAAGTGTTGGGGAGATTTAATATGCTGGAATCAAATGGTGTATCAACACCTGTAGACAGTTGTCAAAAATTGTATGTTGGAAATGCAGATAAGGTTGTTTTTCCTTATCGAGAAGCAGTTGGCAGCTTGATGTATTTAGCAATTGCAACAAGACCGGACATTACTTTTGCTGTTAGTAATATGAGCCGTTATTTGGAGAATCCAAATGCAATTCATATCATAGCTGTGAAACGTATTCTCAAATACATCAAGGCGACTTTAAATTACGGTATTTATTTTTCAAATAATGTTAATTTAAAATTCAATTGTTATAGCGATGCAGATTATGCTGCCCAAGTAACAATTCTTAGAGCTATTAGTATCAAGATACTGTACTGAAGCTCTAGAGAAGATTGTATGTTGCTAGTTGCGCGTTTTATTTGTCGAGTGATACTTGGAGCTCTAAACAAAATTATTGTTGCTTTATAAAATAGTTTTCGAAAACTCATAGCTCTAATAAAATATAGAGCAGGCAGTTGTTAGAATAGCATTACAATAGCTTCATAACCTAATATAGAGCTTTTAAACTAAAGTAGTGCAGCACCACTTATTATAGATCTATGAGCTGTATTTCACTGTTGCAATAGCAAAGCGAGCTATAATTGAGCTTATTTAAAGCTATAATTATTATAAAATCTTACTGTAATATGGCGTTAATGTCTATTTATAAACTGCTTTTTTCTAATATAAATAGCGCTCAAATATAACAGAGTTTATTTTTTACGTAAATTTTGAGTTATTGCGAGTTTTTGAATCTTCATTAGTTCAAAATGGTTGCGTTTTTCAGTCAAACGTTAGTTGAAATTGAAGCATTGACATTTGATTATGTGTGACATTTTCCTTAAAATTTTAGAGCTTTCTTAATCACACTACTTCTATATAAAGCTATTTGCTTTGTAACATAATAAGTTTATTATACAATAAAGCATTTGTGGCACAAAAAAAAGAACAGTTTCACAGAGCAAATAGCTTTATAAAAAAGTAATGCGATTGTGATAGCTCTATATTAAAATAAACCGTTATAAATAGCATTATAAAGGAGTAATATGTAATAGGTAGCTCTATATTGGTATAATTTGCCACCATCTTCGTTTTTATAAAGATGGAGTAAAAAATATCACCATAATGGCCAAAAATGTTTTAATAATTATTTTTGATATTCATGTATTTTGCAAATATGACATATCACGATAACTGGATTTCTATTGTTAACCATTTATAACTAAGAATTTTTTAAAAGATGAATTCACCAAAATAAATTTATTTAACAAACCTGAAACTATGAAAACTGTTTCAAAATATTAAAAAAATATTTATAATTTTTCTATTTTGCCACCAAATACACAAAACTAATAAGGGCGCACTAAAAATTTAGTTCTAAACTATCACTATTCACCATAAAAAATAAATGGCACATAAAATTTGCATATATATTTTCAATAAAAGTAATTACATATATTATTTATTTAAAATATAACAAATTGCCATTTAATTTATAAAAGAATTTATTTGACAGAAACCATAACATCAAAACATTTTAAAACCATGTCGATATGTATTAGTTTATGTAAACATAAAGTTTCATTGAAAAAATTACTTGTATTTGTATTCAAAAAGTAATATTAGCTCTTAAAAACTCTAACAGTCAACCTTTATACAGCTAATATAGCTCTATTAAATATTATTAAACAACTTCTTTAAAGGAAATAATGCTGTAAAAGTAGCAAATTTAGCACCACAATAGCTCTGCTAGAGCTGTGGCAGCGCTGCATCAGCAAAATATAAAGCAACCAGCTGTATATTATAGCTCTAGAGCACTAGAAGAGCTTATATAAAACTGAAATTGTTACTTGGGTGGCGATATTGAGACAAGGCGGTCTACAAGTGGTTTTGTGTTCATGTTGAGGTCTGGTGCAATTTCTTGGAGCTCTCAACGACAAAAGTGTGTTTCTCTTTCGACAACTGAGTCGGAATATGTGGCAGCCTGTCATGCTGTAAAAGATTTGATGTGGGTCAAAATACTATTGTCAGAGCTGTTGGGCTACGATATCAAGCCAGCACTTTTTCTGGATAATCAGAGTGCTATTCGTCTAATCAAAAATCCAGAATTTCATAAGCGGACGAAACACATTGATGTTCGCTACCACTTCATAAGAGAAAAGCTCATGGATGAAATGTTTGATCTATTATACGTTGCCACAAATGATCAAATTGCCGACATTTTAACTAAAGCTGTCGTAGATGGGTCTGATGGATATTAATGATTTTATTGTTTAACTTTTTGAAATTATTTGCAATGTTGTTTTTTATTGAATTATGTTTGATTTAGTTTGTTTAAGTAATTATTTTTGCTTTAAGACAGTAAAGTTTGCATTGATTAAGTGGGAGTGTTGAATTATTAATTATAATCAATGCAAGTTAGTACGCCAATGGCTAGATATCGTTTTAATTGAAACTTGTTTGTCGTTATCACAAATACCTATGTATAATGATTGTTTTAAGCTATTATAAATATATGAAGATTATATTAAATCATTGTTCTGTTAACCATCAAAAGTTAAATACACTTGTTTTTATTTTTCTATCTGCGCACAAATTCAACGAAATTCGTAAGAGTGCTTTGCCATTGCGCGGAATCTGACAAAAGATTTCCACCCAAGATCCACAGCTATCAAAAATGGAAAAAACGAGCTTACAACAAATGAACGTGGTGTGCTGGCAGTATGACAATCCCACTTTCAAGACCTACTGAATAGGACGAATGAAGTACATCCTATTCGAGCAATTGCTCCGTCAACTGAGGAGATTTTTGTCCCTCACCCAAATAGAAGAAGTGGAAGTAGGTATCGAGCTATTTCAAAATGGGGAAGCAGCTCTTGTCTCACGAAAATACGACCTGATTCTGACAATCTGGGACCAAGAAGAACTACCTGCTGAATGGAAACAGCTCTCATTGTTCCACTACACAAGAAAGGTGACCGTCTAAAGTGTGGAAATAATCATGGCATCGCATTGTTGAAAACTGCATATATAATACTAGCTAATGTCGTACTTGCTAGACTCATCCCGTTCGCTGAATCTATCATCGGTGACTATCAATGTGGTTTTCGTCCCAACCGTTCAACCACAGATCAATGTTTTACCTTAAGGATGATTCTGGAAAAATGTTGGGAGTACAAAAGTAGCATTCACCGTTGATTTCAAGCAAGCATATGATAGTATCATCTGCGACAACCTTTGGTCCGCGCTCATATGCCTTGGTATCCCAGAGAATTTTGTTTCACAACATCGGGATCAAATTGTAGAATAGTAATCGAAGGGTCACTTTCGGATTCTTTTGATATAACATCAGGTGTTAGACAAGGTGATGCACTCAAGTTGATTTCAAGCAAGCATATGATAGTATCATCTGCGACAACCTTTGGTCCGCGCTCATATGCCTTGGTATCCCAGAGAATTTTGTTTCACAACATCGGGATCAAATTGTAGAATAGTAATCGAAGGGTCAGTTTCGGATTCTTTTGATATAACATCAGGTGTTAGACAAGGTGATGCACTCGCGCCCGTACTATTTAATTTGGCGCCTGAGTACGCGATAAGAAAAAGCCGAATTGAGACACAAAACTGCATATTTAACAAATCTAGTTAAATTCGTGGCTATGCAGATGATATTGCGCTTCTCGGACGTAGACCAAGACCACTAAGGATAGTCCATAGACCACTAAGGATAGTCTCTCTCAGCTTTAAAGAAATGCTAAACGACTTAGATTATGCATCAACACCGGCAAAACTAAAGTTTTAACCACATCCAGAAACATATCTCCCGGCAATCTGAATACTGGCGACTATGAAGTAGAACGCGTAGAAAACTTCAAATACCTCGGGTCTGTAATAACATCGTCAAATGACGAGATATCAAAGCCCGTGTCACTGCCGCATACAGAGTTTTCTACGCATACTCAAAACTTCTGCGATCAAAACATCTTTTGCGGTCGTGCAAACTCACACTTTACAAAGCATTAATCCCATCTGTGCTTATCTTTGGAAGTGAAAGCTGGTCACTGACTTTCTCGGATAGCAGAATTCTATCAACATTCGAGAGGAAGGTCATAGGAAGTTCATACGAACAATTTATGGACCATGTAAAGTTGCTGAAAATCAGTATAGAATCCGAATGAATCATGAAATCAGACAGCTCCTTGGAGGCATAAATGTAATCGGATTCATTAAATACAACCGGAATGTTTGGTCATTTAGAAAAGGCTTCATTAGCTAGAATGTTAAAAAAAATGTCACAACAATAACCAATTGGTCTTCGCCAAAGAGGAAGACCTAGACAGCGTTGGCGTGATGAGATCATCCAAGACCTTCGTGATATAGGATGTTGAAACTCGGGTCAAGTGGACATGGCACAAGATGATTGGAAGATGATTGCACAGACGGCAAAATCCCTCCATGGGATGTAAACGCCAGGGAGAGAGATTAAATGTAACACGTTAAATGTCTTGAATGTAACACGATCGTCCCCGTTCGTTATACGAGCCAAGTCCTTGTTGATAGAATCAACTAACAGCTCTCTATCAGTGGTGACTATAGTGTGAGATCGATTTAGGAGATGCATGTGATGCATGCAATGTGCTGTAATCAGCAAAACTATGGATTGGATGCACTGTAGAAATATGTAAATCATTAATGTATAGAAAAAACAATGTTGGTGAGAGAGCAGAGTCTTAAAGAACAACAGCGTTGGGTGTGAAAATATTGGATGTAATCCAATCTAAATTTACATGGAATTGGCTACCTGCAAGAACACTTTGAATCCATGAGACAGCAAGATGGTCTATGCTATTAAATTTTAATTTAGCTATAAAACTTCTATGCCACACTTTATCAAATGCTTAAAATAAAACGAAAGATCATAAATAAACCCACTAAATGTGTTGCACCAAATTTACTAGTAACTTACAAGTAACGTGTTATAGTGACAAGACCAAGACAAACCCTAGCTAGACCGCGCGAACAAAATATCCCACCTTGTCTTGTAAACATCGTCCCGGGCCCGGCTTTTTAAAAGGGCCCGAACTCCGACCAAAATGAAAATATTATATAGACGAAAAACAATTTTTAACCAAAACTAAAGTATGAAATTTGATCTTTCACTAAATCTTACCATTAATAAAATTTGACTTCAAGGTTTAAATAAGAAGTTTTTCTTTTCCAAGATGGGTCATATAATAGATGATACATATATGATTACATTTATTTTTCTCTCACAAAAAGAAAACAATTAACAAAAAGTCCAAGCGGCACGTATATCCGATAGAAATAGGTAGATTTCGAGATCAGACAGTTTTGTGTGCCAGTAGAATCTGATGTATCAGATTAGTTTAAACAACACAAACTAATTTAAAACAGATATCGAACAAATTTTAAAAAGAAAATTAGCTACATATAAGCAAAACTATATCTATCCAGTTTTGTAACAACTAAATATCAAATCTACCACAGAACATGTGTGTGACAATTTATGACTCAAACCTACGCTATATCATATGTCGTCCAATTACTGCAAAATATCAAAATAGTTTATTCCTAAGAAAAAAAAATTAATTTATTCTATTCAAACCTTTTTATTTTTTTTTCATTGTTACAAGGTTTTTGGAAATTGTAGTTATGGATTGTTGCAAACTTTTTTGTTGAAGCCAACAAGTCAAAAACCTCGAACTGCAGAGGTTTATATTTATAAGAAACGGGTTAAAATGTTTCCACAGATTCTAAATTTATGAAGTTTTTAAAAATATTAGTATCCAAACGGCCGTTATAACGGATCTAAAAAACAGAGTTTTTTTCTAGTATAAAGCCTCTAGTTTCTTAACCATATGTCGGATTTGGCTGATTTACGAACTTGTCCAAGATATTAATAAAGCGCACATTTTTAGAAAAGGTTTTTTGATCTGGCCTTACAAATGCGACCGTGGGAAAATATTAGTATCCAAACGGCCGTTATAACGGTTTTAAAAAATCAATTTTTTTTAGAAAAATGGCTCCAGTTCCTTAACCACATGTCGGATTTTGTTGATTCACGAACTCGTTCGAGATATTAATAGAACACACATGTGCAGAAAATTTTTTTGATCTACCTCAACAAATGCGACCGTGAGAGTGCCGGTCGTTTTCGTTATATCTCATATCGTGTATATATATATATATATATATATATATATATATATATATATATATATATATATATATATATATATACATATATATATATATATATATATATATATATATATATATATATATATATATATATATATATATAAATTTTTTTTTTTTTATTTTTTCGTCTCCGCTTATCATATATAGTCGTTTGGCACAAAAATTTTTCCGAAATTCCGAGATGAAGCCCATTGCAATAGGTAGATTTTTATATGAAATCTACCTAAAAACCATTCGTGCTTTGAATTTCTAATATGGAGAATATATTACACGACTTAGTAAATGTTTTTCAAATTTAAACTTTAGTTTCAGCTTCCTCAGGAATAAAAGTTGATTCTGTTTGTAAATTTGAATCCCCGATTCCTTTAACTTATGCATCGCAAGTAGAAAACCAAACTTAAAGCATATTGGGTTTCGCCATGGTTTTGGTGTTGCTAGTTAGTTTAGAAGATAAAATAAAAAAGTCACAAAATACTGAAAATGTGATTCGTCGAGGGTATATGTAAATGCCTACATTGTTTGCCTGTGATCGTTTGAATAAACTTTCTAAGTCGCTCTTTATCAAAATTCTACCAAAATAGAAAAAATTGAACTAGATTGGTTAGTTTTGAGCTTCAAAAAAGATCCTTTTTATTGCCTACCGTGTCGATTATTTAGCACGAATATTAAGTAAAATTCTTCTCCTCTATGTCGTCCTCAAGGATATTCTTAAGCTAAATTATATGACAGATTACCGGCTTATAATTATTTTGCGATCAAAACGAAGGCCAAGCAAACATATGGCACATTTTAAAAAGAATTGTGTATACTATTTTGTTTTTAGGTGGAAGGAGCATGGCTTTTAGCAGAGACAGCCATATGGTTGATGAGCCTAATACCGGTAACTTCTTGGAAATTTTGGTGATTATTAGTCACTGTGATCCCTTGCTACGTTATCATTTAGAAAAAGTAAGAATTTCCAAGCAAGCTTAGCATCTTTACCAAGTTCATTATGTATCATCGGCAATCCAAAATGAGCTCATTCAACTATGTGCAAAGCATGTAGAATTAGTAATTCAAGCTGAACGAAGGACAGGGGCATGATAACGCAAGCAACATGAAAAGTGAAAACAAAAGTACGGAAAGAGAAAAAAACCTATATGCCTATACGCCTCCCCAAGTGGAGCTCACAGTCTCAACCTCTGTGGAGTTGATTCTGTCGAATAACGTTCAAATGAGGTTACATTTTTTGGAATAATTTAATAAATGCTATACCTTATTTAGCAGCAGCACCTCAACGATGAGCAATTTTAAAGAAAGATATTTTGCAGTCACTGCATAAGCTTTCTAACACGCGATGGTCAACTAGAATTAATGCTGTTAGATCTTTTGCAAAACGTCGCCCAGTACTAAAAAATATGGCTGAATATCTTAAAGGTTTTAATTTAACAGCTTATCTAGACTACAACGAAATTTAAAAAGTAGATGAGTAAATTTACTTGAAGATTAATGCCATCAATAGGCTTAAAATATTGAAAGATATCCATGATAGAACAACATCATTCAAATAAGACAAACAACAAATGGTTTAATGCTGTGTGCCTCACACCAACTTTTCGAGCTAAATCAGTGACTTTTCATTTCATACCCAAGTTGCGCTATTGACCACCAGACGGCGGACGAAAGTCTCCTCGTCAGCTTGCTTTTCAATTTAGTTGTCAATTCATTGAAACTTCAATATATTTAAAAACAGTTATTTAAAATAAATGGAAAATAAGTCAAAATTATGCAAAAGAAAATATTCGGTATGGTGTAAGTATTTTAAAAAAACAAGCTCCCAAATACAATTTCATTATCATCCTCCATTATGACAATGTTTACAAATTTTGACATTCAAAAAGATTCTAATTTAAATACGAGGTCAGGCACAGGTTGTACGTTTGATACGAGTGACATCTATGAATAGCATATGTGCACTAGCAATTAATTTAGAAAAGTCAGTGATTTAGCAAAAAATATTAGTGTGAGGCACACAGCATATATTTCTTCTTTTTTGTCAATAAGTAAAAAAAGAAAACGGTTCGGTACATTTTCTGGAAATGCAAATGAAGATCCTGAAAAAAATCCGCATTTATGACCAAGAAACAGAATTTAAAAGACACTCGATTTTAGTTATTGCAGATTTAGTAATATCGAGCGTAATGTTTAAATTCTAAGGAAAGAGGAGGAAATAATAACCTGTACAAACCAATTCGTTGCAATATAGAAGGCAGATATTTCAGAAGAGTTGGTAAATGGGGTAATTCACCTCAAACACGTATATACGGAACATTTCGAAGAAAACCTTTCGCTCTAGATTTATTGAATGCAATTTTCATTAAAAATATTGATACTATTTTTTGAATCAAAAAGTTCCTCAAATCCTGTTTCCTTCAAGAGCGTGTCTTGCGATTTTGTACTAAGAATCAAAATTAGCGAGGCAGTTAAATTTCGAAGACATTATGGATGTCTTTTTCATCAACTAAAGCACTGAAAGCTCAATTGTTATAAAAAAGTAAGAACAACTCACAAAATTCGTACTTAAAAATTTACGCATGCAGGGATCATGTTTTTTAATTTGTATTTTTTTTTTTAATTTTTGATCTACGGGTATGACAACCTCGCGTACGCCAGTCCCTGCTATTGACATCCGAGTTCACGTGAGATATCACATATAATATGCCATCTGACAATAGCAGTGAGAAATTGAGATTTCATTAGCCAAGGTGATAACTGGCGGATGAACTCTATTCAGCCAACGGTACCACCCCCAATATTAGCTATGAAGTATTTCTTGATGATATTACGTTATTGCTTGCTCGAACAATCGAGCCTTCATATAACTCTATGTGTGGACTATTCATTGAGGAAGATAGTGTAGCTGGATAATTGGCAACACCATTTTTGTTTTGTTTCTGCAAAATTTTAAATCAAATTTGCTATTTATCTCTTATTTTATTTTTATTTTGTCTATCCTATCACGAATTGGCCTATGTCATATTTTTTATGTGTTTAGTTATTCATTCTTTGAAAAAAGTATAAAAATACAAAAAAACAAATATTTGCGTTCATCAACACCTTAGAACGCAGGTTGTTGTGGAACCTTGGTCTTAAAAGGTTTTTATGTGTTGTTGTAAACAAAACACATATTGTAATTCCTACTACACAACACATTTTATTAAAAAACAAATTAATTTGCCTATACATATTTAACATTCTTGTAAAATTGTTTTTAAACAAATACAATCTTTTAATTTTTGTGATATTATAACTTAAATGGTTAATAAAATAAAATGAATGTTAAAAGGGCCTGTACTTCATTTCCCCCGGGCCCGGTTTTTCTCTCTACGGCCCTGTATATATATATATATATATATATATATATATATATATATATATATATATATATATATATATATATATATATATATATATATATATATATATATATAATATATATATATATATATATATATATATATATATATATATATATATATATATATATATATTATATACACATTATATATATATATATATATATATATATATATATATATATATATATATATATATATATATATATATATTATATATATATATATATATATATATATATATATATATATATATATATATATATATATACATATATATTTATATATATATATATATATATATATATATAATATATTATATATATATATATATATATATATATATATATATATATATATATATATATATATATATATATATATATATATATATATATATATATATATATATATATATATATATATATATATATAGTATATATATATATATATATATATATATATATATATATATATATATCTATATATATATATATATATATATATATATATATATATATATATATATATATATATATATATATATATATATATATATATATACATATATTTTTTAAACATTTTTAACGAAAGAGCTCTGGCAGATAAAAACAGTTGCAACAAAAAATATTAATTAGTTTCAAATCATGATTTCAGTATTATTATTTTATTGCTAGTAAATTTTTATTAATTTCTAATCATTCTATTTTTTCATAATTAATTTCCAAAATAATATTTTTGTAATACATATTAAAATATCAAATGTGAAATGAAGTTTGTTAGCATGCTGAAATCATTAAACAATATTTCATTGAGTGAAGCTAGGTAAAATACTGTAATCGTGTTTGTGTCGGGTCTGTCATTAAATTTTTCATTAAATTTTTAACTCCGTCCAAATTCAAAGATTATATCGTAAACAATTGAACTGAAAAAAGACGAGATGTGGTACCGAAACAGCTGTCAAGAATTGTTAAAGATGTGACAGTGTGGTGATGGTAAAGAAGATATGTAAACAGTTGATTAAATAAATACGAGAATGAAATATTAAATTGAAATTAAAAGTGTTTAACTATAAATAGAAATAATCAAGAACCTAGAGTACAACAGTATCAATAAGCAATTAAATGAATTAGACAATTTAGGGATAATGGAAAAAGTAGATTTTACCGAATGGGGCACTCCGTTAGTGCCAATTTTAAAAATGACGGAAAAATACGAATATGCGCCGATTATAAAATCACAATAAACAAATATCTAAAGGACACAAACTATCCTTTACCATGATTTAACGATATTTTAGCGCGTTTAGATGGAAATAAAGTTTTTAATCTATATAATCAAATAGAACTTGACGAAGATTCTAGTAAATATGTTACATGGAGCACGCATGAAGGTAACTATATAATGAAAAGACTTCCTTTTGGAATTAAGCCTGCATCCGGCATATTTCAACGGGAAATCGAAAAAGTTTTAGCCAATATTCCAGGAGTAATAAATTTTTTAGATGACATAATTATTGCTGCACCCAATATAGTTACTCATAATGAGAGATTACGTATAGTTTTTGAAAGACTGTTAGATAATGAATGGTCTTAGAATAAATAAAAAGAAAAGTTTATTTGCAAAACCGAAGATCGAATATTTAGGATATTCAATTTCGTTTGACGGTATTAAAAAAATTAATAATAATGAAGTTATTTTATCAGCCCCTGCCCCAACAAATTTCACCGAGTTAAAATCTTTATGTGGCCTAGTTAATTATTACGGCAAATTTATAGAGCATTTATCGACTAAAATGGCTCCATTATATAAACTATTGAAAAAGTGTCAAAATTGAATGGTCTAGCGAATGTCAGGATTCTTTTCAAATAATTAAAAATGATATCGTTTCTGATGTGACATTAGCTCATTTTAATCCTGATCTTCCATTGATTCTCACTTGTGATGCTTCAAATGTAGGACTGGGAGCAGTTCTTTCACATCGTTTTCCAGATGGTTCAGAAGACCGATCGAATTTGCCTCAAGAACTCTTTCAAAAGCAGAGCAAAACTATGCAGTTATACAAAAAGAAGCTCTTGCTATTATTTTCGGAACCAAAAAATTCTATCAATTTTTAATTGGCCGACATTTTGAATGGTTACGGACCACAAACCTCTATTAGGGATTTTCGGTGACAAAAAAGGAATTCCACAAATGTCTGCGAATACAATGCAAATTGCAAAGATGGGCTTTCCATCTATCAGGTTTTAATTATTCAATAAGACATGTAAATTCAGATAAAAATTATGCAGACGCTTTATCAAGATTACCAATTTTAGGCACAGGTGATTCTGAAGAAAATGTCAAAAGTTCTTATTTAAATTTTATTATAGGAAACGTAGATAATTGGTTTTAATTGATTACGAACAAATTTTAGCAGAAATTCAAATTTTAAAAAATTTTATGTTTTACTGATTTATTATAAGTCGTTTAGACCTTAGTTACCGAAATAATAATGGCATTCTTAATTCCCAAGGAAATTATAAGAGGGAGTTATGGATTCATAATAGACTTAATTTTTATTATAATTTTAGAACACAAAAAAAATTTGAACAATAGTAATTACTAATTATAATAACTTATAAAAATATTGCGACGCTGATGCATAGGCTGACTTCACCACAGCTCTGGAAACATAGTGTTCTGGATATATCGTCGCCTTAATAATGAAATAACGTATGGGTGCGCTGCATTCCCCATAAGGATGTCTATAGAGTGGCATTTTAACATTTTCCAATTATTTTATAACTGGGGGTGAAAATTAATATATTGTTAATTAACGTACATGCAAATTTGAATTTGGTTAAATATTGAAACAGCGTAAATGCATGTACGATATTCCAATTCCTACAGAATAATAACTTGGGTAAAATCATTGTCGTATATATTACATACATTACGATCGCCACACGAAATAGTAAATCTAAAATATTGTATAAGCATCATTCATGACTACCTGATAAACCGGTTCATACAAATAAAAAATTGTAAGAATATCATGCGTTAGTTCAATAATAATTTATTTTAGGCTTAATCGTACTTTCATGCAAAATGAAATAACGTATATGAAATATGAAATAACGTATAAGGTACCAGATTGAATTTTCACCTCTTTTTAGGTAGAAAAGCCAGCAGGTACCAATGTGAAATTTTAATATGTTGTGAAGAAATTAGTCAAGATTAATTGGTAGAAATATTTTTTCCAATATCTTTATTCATTCAATAGTGCTGCCGAGTTTACGAAAATCAGAAAATCAAAAAAATCTTTAAACCCAATTATCTCGAAACTACACTTTTGCGAATACGTTGTTTCATTATTAAAGCGACGATATAATGAGCTAATATCCATAAAATACTTTAATTAAAAGCTAACCAATATTATGGACTTCGTAGTTCTAATAATAAAAATATTAAAGCAGGCAGTAGTATCCCAACAAACATAAATTCTGTTGTACGAGAAAAAGTAAAAAAAATTTTATCAGAAGTGACAAAGCGGAAGTTAGGATGCAGAACTGTTGTAAACCGTACTAAATGTGTATGTACCAAATTTCATCCAACTCGATTATCAGGTACAGAAGCTATTGAGCTTCCAAAATAACAGGTGCTTGGAGGACCCCCTACCACTTTGTTCACTATCACTAAAAAAACTAATCAGTTCCTTGCCATATACATATTTGCATCTTTTTGCAAAGTGTAATCAAAATTACTTAACGAACGAATGTTTTATGCTTCCAACAAACACTAATTAGAACCCTATTCCATAAGTTTCATCATAATCACTTCGTTATTGTAGGCTGTAGTGTGCATAAAGACACTGACAAAACTTTAAAAAAGTACAAAAAATTTTTTTTTACCGGAAGTAAAAAACCGGAAGTTGGGATGCAGAACTATTTTAAACCGTACTACATACTCATGTACCAAGTTTCATCCAATTCGCTTATCAGGTACAGAAGTTATAGAGCTTTCAAAAAAACAGGTGCTCCAGGGACCCCCCACCACTTTGTTCACTATCGCTCAAAAACTAATCAGTTCTTTGCCATACATGTTTGCATCTTTTTCCAAAGTGTCATCAAAATTCGTTCACGAACGAATACTGTGTGCTCCCAACTTATTCCAATATTATCCAAAAACTAATCAGTTCTTTGTTACTTAAGTCTCCATCATTTTCCAAAGTGTCATTAAAATAAATTAATGAACGAAGTCTGTATGCTCCCAACAAACTTAAAAAACAAAGTGTGAAAAGTCAGCAATTGTATGGTAGACCCCCCACCACTTTGATCAATGTGTCCCAAAACATGATAATTATCTTTTCACACTAATTGGAACCCTATTCCATAAGTTTTATCATAATCACTTCATTATTGTAGGCTGTAGTGTGCATAAAGACACTGAAAAAACTTCGAAAAAGTACAAAAAATTTTTTTTTACCGGAAGTGAAAAACCGGAAGTTGGGATGCAGAACTATTTTAAACCGTACTACATACTCATGTACCAAGTTTTACCCAATTCGCTTATCACGTACAGAAGTTATAGAGCTTTCAAAAAAACAGGTGCTCCAGGGACCCCCCACCACTTTGATCACTATCGCTCAAAAACTAATCAGTTCTTTGCCATACATGTTTGAATCTTTTTCCAAAGTGTCATCAAAATTCGTTCACGGATGAATGCTGTGTGCTCCCAACAAACATTGAAAAAAGTGTGACACATTAAACAGGTGTTCGGGAGGACCCCCACCACTTATTCCAATATTATCCAAAAACTAATCAGTTCTTTGTTACTTAAGTTTCCATCTTTTTCCAAAGTGTCATTAAAATTGAATAATGAATGAAGTCTGTATGCTCCCAACAAACTTAAAAAACAAAGTGTGAAAAGTCAGCATTTGTATGGTAGACCCCCCACCACTTTGATCAATGTGTCCCAAAACATGATAATTATCTTTTCACACTAATTGAAACCCTATTCCATAAGTTTCATTATAATCACTTCATTATTGTAGGCTGTAGTGTGCATAAAGACACTGAAAAAACTTCGAAAAAGTACAAAAAAAATTTTTTTACCGGAAGTGAAAAACCGGAAGCTGGGATGCAGAACTATTTTAAACCGTACTACATACTCATGTACCAAGTTTCATCCAATTCGCTTATCACGTACAGAAGTTATAGAGCTTTCAAAAAAACAGGTGCTCCAGGGATCCCCCACCACTTTATTCACTATCGCTCAAAAACTAATCAGTTCTTTGCCATACATGTTTGCATCTTTTTCCAAAGTGTCATCAAAATTCGTTCACGGATGAATGCTGTGTGCTCCCAACAAACATTGAAAAAAGTGTGACACATTAAACAGGTGTTCGGGAGGACCCCCACCACTTATTCCAATATTATCCAAAAACTAATCAGTTCTTTGTTACCTAAGTTTCCATCTTTTTCCAAAGTGTCATTAAAATTGAATAATGAATGAAGTCTGTATGCTCCCAACAAACTTAAAAAACAAAGTGTGAAAAGTCAGCATTTGTATGGTAGACCCCCCACCACTTTGATCAATGTGTCCCAAAACATGATAATTATCTTTTCACACTAATTGAAACCCTATTCCATAAGTTCCATTATAATCACTTCATTATTGTAGGCTGTAGTGTGCATAAAGACACTGAAAAAACTTCGAAAAAGTACAAAAAAATTTTTTTACCGGAAGTGAAAAACCGGAAGTTGGGATGCAGAACTATTGTAAACCGTACTACATACTCATGTACCAAGTTTCATCCAATTCGCTTATCACGTACAGAAGTTATAGAGCTTTCAAAAAAACAGGTGCTCCAGGGACCCCCCACCACTTTGTTCACTATCGCTCAAAAACTAATCAGTTCTTTGCCATACATGTTTGCATCTTTTTCCAAAGTGTCATCAAAATTCGTTCACGGACGAATGCTGTGTGCTCCCAACAAACATTGAAAAAAGTGTGACACATTAAACAGGTGTTCGGGAGGACCCCCACCACTTATTCCAATATTATCCAAAAACTAATCAGTTCTTTGTTACTTAAGTTTCCATCTTTTTCCAAAGTGTCATTAAAATTGAATAATGAATGAAGTCTGTATGCTCCCAACAAACTTAAAAAACAAAGTGTGAAAAGTCAGCATTTGTATGGTAGACCCCCCCACCACTTTGATCAATGTGTCCCAAAACATGATAATTATCTTTTCACACTAATTGAAACCCTATTCCATAAGTTTCATTATAATCACTTCATTATTGTAGGCTGTAGTGTGCATAAAGTCATTGAAAAAACTTCAAAAAAGTACAAAAAAATTTTTTTTACCGGAAGTGAAAAACCGGAAGTTGAGATGCAGAACTATTTTAAACCGTACTACATACTCATGTACCAAGTTTCATCCAATTCGCTTATCGGGTACAGAAGTTATAGAGCTTTCAAAAAAACAGGTGCCCCAGGGACCCCCCACCACTTTGTTCACTATCGCTCAAAAACTAATCAGTTCTTTGTCATACATGTTTGCATCTTTTTCCAAAGTGTCATCAAAATTCATTCACGAATGAATGTTTTATGCTCCCAACAAACATAAAAACTTTGTGGAAAAAACCACCTGTTGTATGGTGGACCCCCCAACCCTTTATCCAATGTGCTCCAAAAGCTGATAAAATCTTTCTTATGTTATTTAAAAGCTTTTCGCAACGTTTCATGAAAATCGATTGGTAATTGTAGGCTACAGTAGGGATAAACACCTGAAAAAAAAACTTTTTAACCGGAAGTGACAAACCGGAAGTTGGTATGCAGAAGTATTGGAAACAGTATTAAAACCTTATATACTAAGTTTCAATAAGATCATAGCTCGGGATCAGAAGTTATTCAAGATTTAAACTTAGAGGTGTTCGGGAGACCCCCCGCCATTTTGTCCAAATTTAAAATGAATCCAGATCTTCTATTTTCAAGTGAACCTGTATCATTTGCCAAAGTTTCATCAAGATCCTATGCAGAAAACTCACCCACCCACCCACCCACCCACCCACACACAGACGTACACCAAAATTTTTATTGGCTATTTGGATAGAGGATGGTCCAAAACAAAAGAAAAAACAAAATTTGGGGTATGTAAGATTTTTTTTTTTCACGATAGATTGCATTACTTCACACAATTTAAAATTGTGGTGAAGTAAAAATTATTTTTTTTCGCCTTTATTTTCGGAGTAGTTCAAATAAAACTGGCAATTTTCAAACTTCCCATTAAATAAATTTTCTGTTCCCCTAGAAATCAACGATTTTTCCACTGAACTTGCACTGGAGTTTATTACTTCTATATGGGAGTTCAATGATTTATTTGCTTCGACATCAGGCATCTCAACTAGCAATCGTGCAGTCTTATTTTTTAATTCCAGACTATCTGCCAAATACCCTTCTGCAACCGTGCTGCTTCGCCATCCGCCATGTCTCTTTAAAGTTGTCATGCTTGCTCCAGCATTTACTAAAGCAGTGGCAGAAGTTCGCCGTAAGCAATGACCGGTGTAGGAATTTGGGTTTGGCAAACCTAAGAAACAAGCAATTTTGCTTGGAATTTTTCCAAGCGTATTTTTTCCAACTGGCTGCATGGTACACCGTTTTGCCCTATATGTTAAGAAAAATCTTTCAATACCGGACTTTTGTAGAGACATATAGCTTCTGATTAAAAATAGTGTAGGAAACTCAGGTACTTCTACAATAGTAAACTGTCTTTGAATGTCCGTTTTACTTTTTGGGATATTTACTACCATGACAGACCCTCTATCCTCAATATCTTTTGTTGTCATGTTCAGCAGCTCTTGACCTCTGCATCCACCAAAGTAGCCCATAATCAAAACCACCTTATGAAGTAAATGGTCATCATTAGGGGCATCTCTTAAAAACTTGATTACGTTGTCTTTGGTAAGAACTTCTGACTTTTTCGGCTTGTAACCTTTACTTTTTCTCTTAAGAAACGCCTCTACTTCATAAAACTGCTTCATATCTACTTTATCGTACATTTCCATCATCGTTTTTAGCATGGACCACTTAGTCCATAAGGAATTAGGGCTATATGATTCAGACTTCAAAAAAATATAAAAAAAGTCAGAATGGCAATTACGTTTTAAAATATTAAAAGGAAAACCTACCATTTCCTGAAAGTAAGCGAGGAGTACAACTGGTTCTACATTCTTCGACTCTGTCATTTGATTCTTATTAATCCATATTTTAAATATGTCGTATTCCTTTTGGTACACTGCTTCAGATTTTTTTGGCAATAGAGTTGAGCGAGCTTTTTCAGCCTTTTCTAATATATTTTGAGAAATATTTTTACAGACGTCACTCATTTTTGCAAATGTTATAAAAGAATTGTTTATTTAAAAACAAAATTATTTACATAAAGCCATAGTAACGAATAACAATACCCTAGCAATATCAAGTGAACAAAAACTAACTAGATCAATTAAAACGCAAACTCATCTTATAAAAATACTTGATAAAAATAAATGTTTTAGTTTAATAAATGTTTTAAGTAGTAAAACATAAAATTATTTATGCATCACGTGAATTATTAGATGTCAATTACCTTGTGAAACTTACTAACCCTCGGGCCAGAGGCCCTCGGGTAGTAAACGTTTCCCTCGGTAATTAACATCCTCATAATTCCCTTGATACATAAATAACTATGATCACAGCAATTAAAAACGATAATTTTTTTTTGCTGTCAGAAATTTTATTTTTCATTCATACAAACTATGATATTCAAACAGTAGGCTTTGTTTCAACTGTCGGCAATTCCTCTTGTCGTCGATAATTTTGCTTTGTCGTTATGAAAATTCTTTGTTGTCATTTTTTCTTCTAAAAAAATGAAATATAATTTCATCTTAGTAGGCGCATAAATGCTATAAATTTGTAATTTATTTTTGACAAATAAACATAAACATGCAATCATTTATGAATGAAAACGGACATTTTTATTATTTGCAAATTGCATTTTTATATAATTTTGTATTATTGAATAATTTGTAGAAAAAATTTTATTTAGAAACTAATAATTTTCTTTTAAACAAAATTATAATTAAAAAAAAATTATCTCATCAAATACCACTTTTCATTGAAATTTTTGTCTAAAATTTTTCAATTTTACTCATTAAATTATTTTTAAGCAACACTGCTCAATCAAACCACTACTTAAACCACTCGTCCTTCGGACTCGAAAAAATTTCAATGACTCGTGGTATTACAACCGACAATTTGCAAAATTTGCGTAATAACGATGATTATAAAAAATTTCTAAAAAATTATAATGAACTAATTATAGAAAATGATATTCTTATGAGAGTATATAAAATAATAATACCGAGTTCATTAAGATCGAAATTATTAAATCAAGTCCATAGCACTCACTTAGGCATAGTGAAGACAAAATCACTTCTCAGATCATATGTCTGGTGGCCATCATTAGACAAAGATATTGAAGATTTAGTTAAAAGTTGTCAGGCTTGTCAATCCGGTCTTCCAAACCCCCCAAAAGCGCAATCAATTCCATGGAACATTCCCAAAAGAGCATGGGAAAGGATTCATATGGATTACGCGGGTCCATATAAAGGATTTATGATTTTGATTTTAATTGATGCTAAATCAAAATGGATGGAAGCATTCATTAAAAAGAATGCTACAGCTTCATTCACAATTGACAAATTAGAAGAAGTGTTCGCACGTTTCAGGTTACCGGATCATATAGTATCAGATAACGGTTCCCAATTTACGGTATGTGAATTTAAAGAATTCACAGAGAAATTTAATATTTACCATACATTTGCGGCTCCAGGTTTTCCAGCCACAAACGGTGCTGCTGAAAATAGTGTGAAAACGTTAAAAAACAAACTAACTGCATGCGACAAAGCCAGCGGAGAACTAAGCGATTTAGAAATAAATTTAAATAGATTTCTTATGGATTACCGTAATGTTAACCATTGCACTACTGGAAATCCGCCGGCAGAACAAATTTTAAAATTTAAACCAAAGAGTAAATTAGACTTTCTACGGAAAAGAGTTACATTTGATAACGTTATTCAACCTACGGAAATAAATAATAAAATTAAATCTAATAATAAAACGGTTAAATTTGAAAATTCAATTCCTACTCAATTTTAAAATTCTAAAACGGATAAAGAACGAAAATTTAAAATTGAGGACAAAGTCATGGTACGGGATTATAGTAATCCAAATAAACCAAAATGGGTTGCCGCGGATATTATTCAAGTTTTTGGTCCCCGAACTTATAGTTGTAAACTATCAAACGGTAGATTGATAAAACGACATATCGACCAAATAAGATCTTGGAAACCAATATTAAACGAAAATGGAAACAGCAAGTTTATAGATAAACCTAAAACAAATTTTGAGCCGAAACCAAAATCTGAATTTCTTAAATATAATATAATTCTTTCTAACAAAAATAATGTAAATACAAATGAAAATCTAATTATAGATACACGGTCTACAGATACAAATGAACGAATGAATCTTAGACCTAGAGATAAATTAAATAAACCTTTAAAATTTTTAGAAATACTCGAGATATTTTAATTAGAATGAAATCAAGTAAAATTATTACATTGAACTAAATAAATAGTGATGATGAATTCAATAAAGATATTTTAAGTTAGATGAGAAAATATTTGAACTTAATTTGTACTTTAGAATTTTGTTAGAGGGGACGATTATGATGTTTATAAAATAAATAATCCATATCATTCAAACATATATTTCATATTTGAATAAGCTCAGTTAGCTTTGTGACTAACTTCATGTTACATAGAATTAGCTTCCATTAAAAAATACAAGTTCATTGGTTCTTGTCGAGTTCTACAATCGTCTCTCTCCCAATCAACATGTGTATAATTTAAAGTGTTAAATAAATAAAATAATAAAAATTTAATCGTGTCTTTTATTCAAATAAAGAAACCTCGCACACAACATTATGTTTAAAAATTATAAAATACATTTTATTTCAAAAATTTTTAATTTATATAAAAAACCAAAACAAATAAAAAGATTTATAGTTTCCAAATATTATAAATTTAAGAATAAGATTAATTAAATAAATTTTCTGGGGTGCGTTTCGAAATTAACTATGGTTAACCGCGGTTAACCATAAGGTAATAATGTCACTAATGTCATAGTTAAAATAGTGACGACAAGTATTGAATTAAAAGTTTTTGGTTAATTATGGAACGAGATTTGGTAGAGTAAAGTTAACCGCGAAACGCACCCCTGGTAAATTTGTTTTGACATTTCTTACCATTTCAAAAAAAAAAAATAAATAAAATAAAATAAATAAAGAAATAAAAATTCATTTTAGTGATGGAGGGGAAATTTCCCCTCCCCAATGGAGGGGAATTTTAAGTGAGGGTATGTAGACTTTTTTAATTGTCTACACGTAAGAAAAAATGTCTCCAACTGGAAATCCCACTAGTGAGAAACGCTACAAAATGACCATCCAGGATGGTCAGCTGTCATTTTTGACAGCTGACCATCCCTTTTGATTGGGAGAGAGACGATTGTAGAACTCGACAAGAACCAATGAACTTGTATTTTTTAATGGAAGCTAATTCTATGTAACATGAAGTTAGTCACAAAGCTAACTGAGCTTATTCAAATATGAAATATATGTTTGAATGATATGGATTATTTATTTTATAAACATCACAATCGTCCCCTCTAACAAAATTCTAAAGTACAAATTAAGTTCAAATATTTTCTCATCTAACTTAAAATATCTTTATTGAATTCATCATCACTATTTATTTAGTTCAATGTAATAATTTTACTTGATTTCATTCTAATTAAAATATCTCGAGTATTTCTAAAAATTTTAAAGGTTTATTTAATTTATCTCTAGGTCTAAGATTCATTCGTTCATTTGTATCTGTAGACCGTGTATCTATAATTAGATTTTCATTTGTATTTACATTATTTTTGTTAGAAAGAATTATATTATATTTAAGAAATTCAGATTTTGGTTTCGGCTCAAAATTTGTTTTAGGTTTATCTATAAACTTGCTGTTTCCATTTTCTTTTAATATTGGTTTCCAAGATCTTATTTGGTCGATATGTCGTTTTATCAATCTACCGTTTGATAGTTTACAACTATAAGTTCGGGGACCGAAAACTTGAATAATATCCGCGGCAACCCATTTTGGTTTATTTGGATTACTATAATCCCGTACCATGACTTTGTCCTCAATTTTAAATTTTCGTTCTTTATCCGTTTTAGAATTTTAAAATTGAGTAGGAATTGAATTTTCAAATTTAACCGTTTTATTATTAGATTTAATTTTATTATTTATTTCCGTAGGTTGAATAACGTTATCAAATGTAACTCTTTTCCGTAGAAAGTCTAATTTACTCTTTGGTTTAAATTTTAAAATTTGTTCTGCCGGCGGATTTCCAGTAGTGCAATGGTTAACATTACGGTAATCCATAAGAAATCTATTTAAATTTATTTCTAAATCGCTTAGTTCTCCGCTGGCTTTGTCGCATGCAGTTAGTTTGTTTTTTAACGTTTTCACACTATTTTCAGCAGCACCGTTTGTGGCTGGAAAACCTGGAGCCGCAAATGTATGGTAAATATTAAATTTCTCTGTGAATTCTTTAAATTCACATACCGTAAATTGGGAACCGTTATCTGATACTATATGATCCGGTAACCTGAAACGTGCGAACACTTCTTCTAATTTGTCAATTGTAAATGAAGCTGTAGCATTCTTTGTAATGAATGCTTCCATCCATTTTGATTTAGCATCAATTAAAATCAATATCATAAATCCTTTATATGGACCCGCGTAATCCATATGAATCCTTTCCCATGCTCTTTTGGGAATGTTCCATAATATTGGTTGCGCTTTTGGGGGGTTTGGAAGACCTGATTGACAAGCCTGACAACTTTTAACTAAATCTTCAATATCTTTGTCTAATGATGGCCACCAGACATATGATCTGAGAAGTGATTTTGTCTTCACTATGCCTAAGTGAGTGCTATGGACTTGATTTAATAATTTCGATCTTAATGAACTCGGTATTATTATTTTATATACTCTCATAAGAATATCATTTTCTATAATTAGCTCATTATAATTTTTTAGATATTTTTTATAATCATCGTTATTACGCAAATTTTGCCAAATTGTCGGTTGTAATACCACGAGTCATTGAAATTTTTTCGAAAATTTTTTGATTTTACGAATTAAATTATTTAGCAACACTGCGAATCAAAGCACACAATAAACCACGAGTCCGAAGGACAAGTGGTTTAAGTAGTGGTTTGATTGAGCAGTGTTGCTTAAAAATAATTAATGAGTAAAATTGAAAAATTTTAGACAAAAATTTCAATGAAAAGTGGTATTTAATGAGATAACTTTTTTTTAATTATAATTTTGTTTAAACGAAAATTATTAGTTTCTAAATAAAATTTTTTCTACAAATTATTCAATAATACAAAATTATATAAAAATGCAATTTGCAAATAATAAAAATGTCCGTTTTCATTCATAAATGATTGCGCATGTTTATGTTTATTTGTCAAAAATAAATTACAAATTTATAGCATTTATGCGCCTACTAAGATGAAATTATATTTCATTTTTTTAGAAGAAAAAATGACAACAAAGAATTTTCATAACGACAAAGCAAAATTATCGACGACAAGAGGAATTGCCGACAGTTGAAACAAAGCCTACTGTTTGAATATCATAGTTTGTATGAATGAAAAATAAAATTTCTGACAGCAAAAAAAAATTATCGTTTTTAATTGCTGTGATTAAATTTTTTAAAATTTGAATTTCTGCTAAAATTTGTTCGTAATCAATTAAAACCAATTATCTACGTTTCCTATAATAAAATTTAAATAAGAACTTTTGACATTTTCTTCAGAATCGCCTGTGCCTAAAATTGGTAATCTTGATAAAGCGTCTGCATAATTTTTATCTGAATTTACATGTCTTATTGAATAATTAAAACCTGATAGATGGAAGCCCATCTTTGCAATTTGCATTGTATTCGCAGACATTTGTGGAATTCCTTTTTTGTCACCGAAAATCCCTAATAGAGGTTTGTGGTCCGTAACCAATTCAAAATGTCGGCCAATTAAAAATTGATAGAATTTTTTGGTTCCGAAAATAATAGCAAGAGCTTCTTTTTGTATAACTGCATAGTTTTGCTCTGCTTTTGAAAGAGTTCTTGAGGCAAATTCGATCGGTCTTTCTGAACCATCTGGAAAACGATGTGAAAGAACTGCTCCCAGTCCTACATTTGAAGCATCACAAGTGAGAATCAATGGAAGATCAGGATTAAAATGAGCTAATGTCACATCAGAAACGATATCATTTTTAATTATTTGAAAAGAATCCTGACATTCGCTAGACCATTCAATTTTGACACTTTTTCAATAGTTTATATAATGGAGCCATTTTAGTCGATAAATGCTCTATAAATTTGCCGTAATAATTAACTAGGTCACATAAAGATTTTAATTCGGTGAAATTTGTTGGGGCAGGGGCTGATAAAATAACTTCATTATTATTAATTTTTTTAATACCGTCAAACGAAATTGAATATCCTAAATATTCGATCTTCAGTTTTGCAAATAAACTTTTCTTTTTATTTATTCTAAGACCATTCATTATCTAACAGTCTTTCAAAAACTATACGTAATCTCTCATTATGAGTAACTATATTGGGTGCAGCAATAATTATGTCATCTAAAAAATTTATTACTCCTGGAATATTGGCTAAAACTTTTTCGATTTCCCATTGAAATATGCCGGATGCAGGCTTAATTCCAAAAGGAAGTCTTTTCATTATATAGTTACCTTTATGCGTGCTCCATGTAACATATTTACTAGAATCTTCGTCAAGTTCTATTTGATTATATAAATTAAAAACTTTATTTCCATCTAAACGCGCTAAAATATCGTTAAATTGTGGTAAAAGATAGTTTGTGTCCTTTAGATATTTGTTTATTGTGATTTTATAATCGGCGCATATTCGTATTTTTCCGTCATTTTTTAAAATTGGCACTAACGGAGTGCCCCATTCGGTAAAATCTACTTTTTCCATTATCCCTAAATTGTCTAATTCATTTAATTGCTTATTGATACTGTTGTACTCTAGGTTCTTGATTATTTCTATTTATATTTAAACACTTTTAGTTTCAATTTAATATTTCATTCTCGTATTTATTTAATCAACTGTTTACATATCTTCTTTACCATCACCACACTGTCACATCTTTAACAATTCTTGACAGCTGTACCACATCGGTACCACATCTCGTCTTTTTTCAGTTCAATTGTTTACGATATAATCTTTGAATTTGGACGGAGTTTTACGTAAACGACGTTTTCCTGGTCCATTATCGTCGACGATTATTCTGTTGACACTGGATCTTTATTCACCGAAGAATCAAGTCCATCATCGTTGACGATTAGTTCTGCATTATCATTATTTTGGAATTTTGTCCCTGATTTCTTCCGTACATCATTTCCGAAGGAGCTTTTCCGGTGGTTGAGTGTGGTGTATTGTAGTACATGGTTAAATAATCTAAAAGATCTTTTTTCCAATTCCTGTTCGAAGCCTGACTTATTTTTAGTCTTTTCAAAATAGAACTATTCTGGCGTTCTACTTCGCCATTTTCTTGTGGCCAATAAGGCGTTGTATTGTTCAATGTTATATTGTACTCTCTACAAAAATTATCGAATTCTGAACTTATGAATTGCCTTCCATTATCTAAGGTAAGCGTTTGAGGATTTCCTAAACGACAGAAAATCTTTTTTAAGTTTTTCAATTGTTTCCGTTGCAGCAATTTTTTTCATTTCCTCGATCTCCAAATATCTGCATAAATAATCAACTATCACCAATAAATAATCACCCGATGGTAAAGGACCCAAAAAATCTATTGCAATATCTTGCCTGAACTTTGGCATCCGTGACCAATTCGAATTCCAATCCGCATAAATAAATGTAAAATCTTTCCACGGACCACACCAACGCTATGGCTTCCTTTTCTGTTTGACAATATCTTTTCTCAGTTTCGGATAAACTTTTACTTGCATAGCATATAATGCGAGGAATATTTCCTTTATATTGGATAAGAATTGCACCCAACCCAAAAGGGCTCGCATCAGCAATCACCTGAGTTCGATCTTTCGGATCAAAATAACCAAGCGTTCGAATATCAGAGATGAGTTTTTTTAATTTTTGAAAAGCCTTTTCTTGTTCCAAATTCCATTCAAAAGTCCGACTTTCTTTGATAAGTTCTCTTAGCGGTTATGTTTCTGGGAAAGAATATATAAAATTTCAATAATAATAATACTAATAATTTTAAAATGACTTCCCTCTTGATCCTTGTCGGAGCTGATTGTTGTCTTCTAAATAGGCTAATGTCAAGTTTAAGTACATCAGAAATTTTTCTCGTTGCGTTATTCCAGCTTTCACTCCACAAAAAAAATAGTTGATCCCGTTCAAGTAATTCATCCAATTCAAAAAAAAATTATCTCATTTCTTGTTGATTCGTAATGAAGATTGCAAAATCATTTATTTTCCTTTATCCCGTAATTTTTATTTCTTTCTGTTTTAAGACCAATGACGTATTACAAACATTTTTAACATTAACAAATCAAGGTTATTTTTAATTTTATAAATTCAAGGAAAATTTCCTTCGTCACTACATATATGACTAATTTAACCTTTTCTTTGTTTTAACGATTTCCAAAATTTCACTATTATTTTTCACAAGTGATTATTATAAAAAAATGTAATGATGTAATGACCATACAATCACTTTTATATTGAAATCATATTGATTGCATCTTTCCACAAGTGATTATTATAAAAAAATATAATGAATAAAACATACAAACACTTTTATATGGAAAATTATATTAATTGCAATATTTTTACTATTTTTACTTTGACTAGATGTGATCTTTTTAAAAATCAAAACCGGAATGCATTTTTATTATCCCAGAAATCAGGAATGAATTTTCCTATATAAGTTATCAATCCTAAAAAACTTCGAAGTTCATCTACATTTTTTGGTGGACGAAAATTTTTTAATGCATCGATCTTTTGCTCTGATGGTCTTATTCCTTCTGACGAAAGTTGATGTCCGAGAAATTCCATCTGATGAACTTTAAATAGACATTTCTTTGCATTCAACGTAATGTTATTTAAAGACAAAGTTTTTAAAACTTTTTCTAAATTTTTATCATGCTCATTTTCCGATTCTCCAAATACCAAAATATCGTCAATATAATTAATACAGTTTTCACATTGGATTAGAATATTTTCGAGTGTTTTCTGAAATATCTCAGGTGCACAATTTATCCCAAACAATAATCTTTTATAACGGAATAGGCCTTTTCTGGTAATAAACGTTGTAATATAACGACAAGACCCTTTCAATTCAAGATGATGAAAATCATTTTCGATATCTAACCGAGAAAAATATTTAGCATTTTTAAGCTGTGGAAGGAAATCTTCCATGGTAGGAAGCGGATGATTTTCCCTTAAAATTGCTGTATTGGCACGACGCATGTCAATACATAACCGAAGATCTCCATTTTCTTTCATAATAGGGACCATTGGTGATACCCATGGACTCGGTTCGTTGACAACTTCAATAATATCTAAATCCAAAAGTTGTTTCAATTTGTCATCAATTTTCTTCTGTAGAGCAATTGGTACCCGTCGAAAAGGTTGAACAACTGCTTTCACGTTTTCATCGATAGGTAAATCAATCAGAATGTTCTTCATTTTTGGAAATGGTTTTAAATTTGAAGTAATTTGACTTATTTCTTGCAGTCTAAACTTCTTTAAACTATCAAAACCCAATGACAAAACTCCCAATGCGATCGCAGTTTGTTTTCCTAGTAAAGGTTTTTCACCTTTTTCAATGACGTAAAAACAAGCAATAGTGTGGTATACTTGATCACCATTTTCGATGCTTATTTCCGCGTCAAAGGCAGAAATTATCTTTAAAGGTTTATTCGACGCATAAGCTTTAAATATTTTGTTTGAACTCTCTCGTTGGTTTAAAATCTTTGCATTCCTTTGCAACTTGTATCTCCATGTCAATTCATCGATGATATTATAGGTTGAGCCCGAATCAATTATCATGTTTATGGTAATTCCGCCGATTTTACAGAAGATTTTCTCATCAAATTCAATATCCATTATATTATACACACGGTATTCTGATGATTCTTCTCGTTCATACTTTACTGAATCTTCGTTTCCAGTGTCGATCAATCTAATATTTGACGTTTTATACTTTTTATTGTAAGAACGTCCGGGTTTGACTTGTGTCAATAAACTTACGTTTCCGAGTTCGGCAATAGTTATCATAGTGTCCCATTATCAGCGGCGTACGCAAGGGGGGGTTGCTGGAGGTTCGAACCCCCCCCCCCCCCCATGTTGAATCCAATCGGTTAAAAAAATATTCTAATATACACTTACATGGAATTTAAATTTAAATTTACTATAGTAAAAACCTAATTGTCTGTATCAGATCCCTTATTTCATAATACAGTAGTTGTTTTGTGTGTGTACATTTTATTTAATCTATAATTCAATTTGAATTATAATTCATAACCATATATTTATTTTATATTTAAATACCGATTGTGTTAAATGTTAAATACCGATTTATTTTATTTTTTAACCTTTTAAATATAAGAAAAGTTGGTCAATTGCGAAGAAAATTCGCTCGCCGAGGGTTCCGTGAATCAACAAACTGACAATAATAATTTAAATAAAGTTGTGTTGTAGACTTTTTATATGGCCAGACCATAGCGCCTATAATAAAAAATATTTTATGTGATACACTCAAAAAAAAAACTAAGTAAATTTTATAAATTTTTTATAAATATACATCTCACAAAATTTTTTGTAAGTTTACCAAAAATATTGTAGAGTACAAAAAAAATTATTTCAAAAAACAAAAAATTTATTTGATTTACAAATTATTTTTGGATTTGAAGGAAAAAATTTGTATTTTTGTCAAAAAATTTTGTGTGTTGTATATTTATAAAAATTTTGTAAAAGTGATTTTTATTTTTTTGAGTGTAAAAATGATTTTTTCCTCGTAAATCAAAAACTGTGCACCGCTAAATTTTAAAAAAACTTACAATGTTTCTTAAATTAAGTGCTCTTTCCTATGACACCCCACTTGTTCGAATCAAAAATGATTTTTTTTACTTTTTACTTTTTTACTCTTTTACGTTCCGCAATCTCAGCTCCTCAAAATATAGAAAAATAATTATGTGATATTTTGCTATAGTTTTAGATCAGGGTTTATCAAATTTCCTATCACTGTCTGTTTTTTCAAATTTTTGTGTCAATCAACGTCGAAACGAAGGTAGGAAGGGGACCAACTTTCAGTTGCACTGTTTTGACAATGATTCAAAACCTGTGCACCGTAACATTTAAAAAAATATTAAAATGTTTCTTAAATTAAGTGCTCTTTCATTCGCTCTTTCCACTTGTTTGGGTCAAAAAAGATTTGTTTCACCCTTTTCCAACCTCACCCCCTCAAAATCTCACCCCATCAGAAAAATAATTAAGTGACACTTCACTATAGTTTTCGTTGAGAGTTTATCAAACTTCCTTTTTCTGTGAATTTTTCTGTCAATTAAGCTCGAAACCCAAGAGGTGGGACCAACTTTTTGTTGCACTTGTTTGACAATAATTCAAAAACTGTGCACTGCAAAATTCTAAAAATAATTACAATGTTTCTTGAATTAAGTGCTCGTTCATATGATATCTCACATGGCTGGGCTTTAAATGGTGTTTTCCCCCTTCTCATTTCCACCCGCTTAATAAATACGATTGAGTATTTTAGACTTCGCTATATTTTTCGTTCAAAAGATACCACTTTTTCTATATTTCCTAAGACTTTTGAAGTTTTTTTTATTAAATAGGTTCGGAACTAAGTGGGGAAAGAAAACATGAAAAAACGCTATTATTCAATTTAATTCAAAAAACTGTACAGTAAAAAATTATAGAATATATTTTTAAGGGATACTGAATTCAAGCCCTTTCATATGATACCCTACTTGACTCGGTAAAAAAGTATTTTTTTAAAGACCTTACATTGCACCCCGTAAAACAAAGGGAAACCATTTTTTTTGTATCTGTCATTTTCAGGGTCATCAAGTTAGTTTTATACGCATCTTAAATTTCAGGTCCATAGGATTTATAGTTTATGAGATAACTGATTTTAATACAACAGACTACAGGATACACATCTTAGTCTCAACAGTAGTGTTCTGTATAAAAACGGAACTCAAATTAAATTTTTTATCTAACCCCCCCCCCCCCCCCCCCATAGCTCAATCCTGCGTACGCCACTGCCCATTATGTCACATTTTTTACATCTATAGCTCTTCGCTATTATAACTGGTACAACTGTTACAACTGGCTATTGTAACTGGTACAACTGGTACAACTAATACAACTAATGCATTGTAACTGGACAATTGTAACTGGTAGCGATATGTCCCTTCCCACCGCAACGATAACATTCTATTCTTGAATTTGAAAATTCTCCTTTTTGAGCCATTACATTCGAAACTATTGTTGAATTAGTATTTTCCATTTGAGAAGTTTGACCTTTAATTTGTTCATGTACTTTATACATTTTAATCACCTTTTCTAATGTCAATTCTCTTTCTAACAATTTCTTTTTTAATTCAATCGACGTACAGCAATGAATAATTTTATCTTTGATATTTATGTCGATTATTTCCTTCTCCGTCTTACCGAAGTAACATTTCATTGCCTGGTTTTGAATTTTTATTAAAAATTTTTCGAAGCCTTCACCACTTTCTGGTTTTAATTTCCGGAAAATATGACGCTCAAATGTGGAGTTTCTTTTAGGCGCAAAATGCTCATCCAATTTTCTTATAGCTACATCGAATACTTTTTTCCTCTTATCATCCTCAACATTAGCTCCAGGCAACCCAAAGAAAATCTCTTGCAATTCGATTCCTCCCAAATGAAGCAACTTACTACGGAGTTTCGATTGATCTGTAATCTCCTCAGATTCTACATAAATAATAAACGCTCTTTTCCATTTTTCCCATTCTGGTCTCAACAAAGATTCATCGATGGAAGAGCATAAAAATGGTTTTAGTGAATTCAATCGATCTCCCATTTTATAGCAATATAAAACTTGAACTAGGAGAGAAAAAAATCCACATCCACAAATCCTTTATAAAAAACAAATCTTCTTTCTCCTTTTCAAGTTTTATTTCTTTCAGTTCTATTTATTTATCTTGTAATTTAATATATTTAATTATTTAATTCTTTTTCACAAAAATTCACGATGTTCTAATAAAAAATTTAACGGATGTGAATAAATTTCCAGCTTGTCAGATTTTCATAAAGGGTTGTCGCTATAAAAAAATAATTTAACGCATCGTACTAAATTTATTCAAGACTTAACCCAAAATCTGTAATTTCCATTTCTTTGATGAATTTCTTTCTTTCTTTTTTTTTCTTACGAATTTAATCTCCATCTTATGAATTAAACCATAATTTTAGACTACGAATTTAATCAGTCTCGACCGTTTTATTTTTTTTTTTTTTTTGAATTTATGAATTTTATTTTGATCTTATGAATTAAATCATTCTAGACTATACGAATTTAATCAGTCTCGATCTTATTATTCATTATTCCGGACCATATACGAATTTAATCAGTCCTTTAATTTCTTTCCGACTCCTAATTTACTTAAAAACTTCCACGGTAATCATAACCTCACAATTAACTCAATTTTTTTTTTCATAAAATTTCTCTTATTTTTTGAATTTTTGTTTAATAATTTAAATCTTTTCCATCCCATCCTCGTCGCCACATGTTGTACTCTAGGTTCTTGATTATTTCTATTTATATTTAAACACTCTTAATTTCAATTTAATATTTCTCGTATTTATTTAATCAACTTTTTACATATCTTCTTTACCATCACCACACTGTCACATCTCTAATAATTCTTGACAGCTGTTTCGGTACAGGGTACCACAAATACCATCTATGAAAGCCATAGGTACTGGTCGTGCTTTTATAAAAATAGGAACAGCATCTTTATCGACGTCTAAATGTATTTTTCCATTCTTTAATCTACCAATTTTGTTGTCGAATAAATCTGAAAATTCTGTGATTATATTGTTTAAATTTTGCTCGATATTCAAATTATTTAAAGAAATCGACTTTAGATTGAAATCATTAACAAAATTACGACCTATTACTGAAACTTTAGCATTATCAATTATTAAAAATTTAAAAATTTTACAAATATTATTATATTCAATTCTTGGATAAAATGCTCCCTTCACCAGTAGACGATTTCCTCCATAACCAGTAACGATAGAATTATCCGGTATTAACAATGATTTGTCAAAATTATCAATAAATGTATTCCACGATATTGCCGAAATCGCGGCACCAGAATCAATTTGAAAAATAATTCCTTTATTTAAAATGTTTATCGTTACCTCAATCGGGTGATCCTTTGTGATTGTTAGAATGCTATATAATTCTTCACTATTAGAGCTGTTATCTTTTTCTTGGATGTTCTAACTACTCAGTTGCACTGTATTTTCTGTTAGACTTTTTGGAGAATTTAAATCGTGTAGCAACGTGTATGTGCTTGTCACTAATAATTTTAGCAAAATATGTTTTTTTTATCGTCGTCTGTGATTGCCGTCTCTTGGAAATAGTTTTCCAAGCGATCCTTGTATATTTGCCATCTTTCAACATTATGATTAAATTGAGGCATTACACATGTCGCCGAATCAGCCATTTTATATTGTTCGATACAAAATTTTGTCTCTCTTTAATAATATGGTAAAAATATTATAGCAATATTTTAACTTTTAGCACTGTACAATTGTTTTCACACACTTTAAACTCGTCGCCAATTGTTGTGTCCGAGGTTTCTTTATTTGAATTAAAAGACACGCTTAAATTTATATTATTTTATTTATTTAACACTTTAAATTATACACATGTTGATTGGGCGAGAGACGGATATGGACTATTTATTTTATAAAAATCACACTTAAATGAAATAAAAATGAATTATTTGTCTCATTTTTATTTCATTTAAGTTTAAAAATTATAAAATACAATTAATTTATATAAAAAATTTATATAACTTAAATGAAAGCACGCACAGAAAATTAAATAAATATAAACTGTTGATGGTTTCATATGTCAAAATTGACAATATTTTTTCAACTAGTGAAAGCAAGACAAAATATATTGCGCCTTTCTTCACATGAGAAAATTTAATGGAATAGTTCATCCATAATTTAAACTAATCAATCATGGACAAACGTCGTATCTTACGTTAAAATTCAACTGGGCATCTCACTAATGAGAAACGCCACAAAATGACCATCCTGAGATTATCGCGATTATGTTTGTGTCTGTCAATGGTATTAGAAGCTCATTAAATTAAAAATTATATATTTCTCAAAAATTTTAGGTACTACCGATAAAATTGAAATGGGTAGGATCAAGAAATTTGTAGGATCAGTTTTACTTCCCTTTTTTTAAACTGGCTGTACACTAGCCATTTTCCATACTTCAGAAAAAATTCCTGAATGAGGATTGGTGCTAGCTCCCTAGCAAATGTTTCTTCCGAGCAAAATATATTATTTTTGTATTTATTGTATGTAATATATTTTTTATTCGCCTACATATCAAAGCAACCCTTAAATTCAAAATTTCATTATCCAATTATAGTACATTATGATGCTAGGACGTAAAGCTAAAGATTTTGGACGGATGTGGAGTTTGCAAATCGAGGCGCTAGCCGAGATTTGCACCCACATTAAGTCCAAAATAGCTTACGTCCGTGCATCATATACTATTTTTTATTCGCCGCAAGCAAAATATTTTAAGAAAAGTTGTTTATTCTAAATTAAAATTATAAATTTTCATAAATTTTAAAATAAAAATATGTGAAACAAGTAACCTTTGACAAAATATTTATTATTTTTTCCAAACTATTGTGTATAGCTATGACAACAAATGATAACAACTATTCTAATTGGATAATGAAATTTTGAATTTGAGGGTTGCTTTGATAAAAAATTTTATTTTTCATAGAATTTAAACAAATACCAATGCTTTTTACTTTTTTGGACGTAGCTATGACAACAAAATAAATAGTTGAAAAGTGATACTTTAAAGCCGCAAATCACAGTAATAAAGTAACACTTTAATATGTAGGCGAATAAAAAAATAGTTGTTATCATTTGTTGTCATAGCTACACAATAATTTGGAAAAAATAATAAACATTTCGTCAAAGGTTACTTGTTCCACATATTTTTATTTTAAAATTTATGAAAATTTATAATGGGCTATTATTTTGAAAACGTACATCGAAAAAAAAACAACTATTTTTTAAAAATCTGAAATTTTGATATTTTGTTGGTATTGACGAAAGGAAAAAAGTAATTTCTGCTTTTATTTTTTGTGTACTCGGAATCGGAGTTATGCGCGGTTGAATTTTGAGGCTTTTTCACGTAGTTTTTGGTAATGGTGGCAATGTTTTGTGAATAGGTGCCACAAATTTCATCCGACTTACGTATATTTTTGCAAGTAAAAAGGAAAATAATTGAATAATTGAAATAAGTAAGTTTAAAATTAATAACTTCTCTCTTTTCCGCTAGGCGGCGCGTAAAACCTTGGTTTACTTCAAAGCTCATATCTCAAAAAGTAGGCTTTTTTTTTTTTTGTTTTTCACAAATTTTAAAGTAAACATATGCAGCTATGAAATTGAAAAATAAAAAGTCAGCAATTCAATATGGATTTTTTCTTACGATTTTTTAAAGTTTGGTATATGAAAAATTCACATGTATTTTTTTATTAAGTTAATAATCCTGTACTAAATGTGGATCTAATAAATTAAACATTTCATATTTTAACACCTGCAATAAATTTGAACCATTTTTTGTGTATTTCCGATTGAGAAACAGGTTGTTATTCAGAATAAGAATAGGAGATCCCAATGATCGAAGATTTTGTTATAATTTCAACATCACCAACACTAACATTAGAAAAAAACATTAAAAAAATATTTTTCCTATAAACATTATAATTTAATCAATATTATAAATAAATACATTAAAAAATTAATTTATATATTTTTTTTTGCCTTTAAATTGAAATATTTATGATCATCAGAAAAAGAAAACATTTTGGCAATTATTTTATCGGGTGTAGTGTTATCCGGTAAAAAACAGTGGAATCCTTGAGTTCTTTGTTTTCTTCCAAGAACATTTCGTAGATGTCGGTGAGGTTCCATAACACCAACCGCTTTGATTTCTTAATTTTTGTCGATCCTTCTGTAATAGTAACAACATCTTTAAGGCCAGGCATTGTTCTACTAATTTCCTCTGATAAGAAGTATGTTTGAATTTGTTTTACTATATTTTGTGACAAACTGTGGACTTGTTTGCTTTGAGGCCAACTGTAAGGACCTACTGTTTCCAACAGATCCATGGCGAATTCTACCAGTCGTCTTGATGCATTAAATTCATCCTGGATACGTTGATTTGACCAAAATTTACGTGGTAGAGTTGTCAACAAAAACACTTGTTTTGATTTACAGCTGGCATCTTTAAACTCTTTTTTAAGGTTCATAAGCCATGATGTATATTCACATTCCTCGTTTGGTGATAACACTTTAACTGAATCTACTTGAAATATTCTTTGACTTATTGCCGATGTGACACTTGCAATTTTTTTATAACTTCCTGTTGTAATATGATTTTGTTTGATAGGAGATTCGGCTAACCTTCCAAGAACATTGTTAATATCTTCTAAAATGTCATTAAGTAGTTCAGGAACTGGTGGAGATATAGTATCAACCGAAACTGGTGATGGATCTAAAGATGCTGGAGGTATTTGAATATTTTCGTTCGTTGGAACATTTTCAACATCCTGATTTATAGAAATAATTTCACTATCAATAGCTTCCGAACATGAAAGCTGCTGTATAGAAAATATTAGTTGCATATGAATTTTTATTCATTTTAATAAAATAATTAAATTTACCTTATTTTTATAGATATAAGTGCGACATGTTTCACATATAAACTGGTCATCACGCAAAGTAAAATTTAGGGTCGCAGCTTTTTGAATAACAGCTGGTGTGACCAGTTTCACATTTTTTGATGTCCGCTGATGATTTTTGAGACCGTACAAGTTACAGCACAATTTGAAAGGCATTTCTATTATTATCTTTTCTAAACGTTATGTCTTCTAAATATTTTGGAATATAATTGATTATAAGGCAATCCAATCAATATATATATACCCTTGAAATAGTTTTGACATAAGTAGAATCAGGCAAAATTAGGTAGGTACAATTTAATATATTTTGATTGGATGCAAGTATAATTTGGTCAAAAACCGTTTGTGGGCGTCATTAGAATTTTAAATGTTAAAATTATGAGTCTCTAATGAGATTTTGATTAGTAAAAAGGGGCTGAATAGACATTTTTTAAAATGAATAAACATTTTACACACCCTTTTAATAATTTAAATTCCTTTATTTTACCACTTAACTTAAATTAATTTTTAATAAGTTTTTAACCATTTAGCCGCACAGAAAATGGTTCAAATTTATTGCAGGTGTTAAAATATGAAATGTTTAATTTATTAGATCCACATTTAGTACAGGATTATTAACTTAATAAAAAAACACATGTGAATTTTTCAAATACCAAACTTTAAAAAATCGTAAGAAAAAATCCATATTGAATTGCTGACTTTTTATTTCTCAATTTCATAGCTGCATATGTTTACTTTAAAATTTGTGAAAAACAAAAAAAAAAAAAGCCTACTTTTTGAGATATGAGCTTTGAAGTAAACCAAGGTTTTACGCGCCGCCTAGCGGAAAAGAGAAAAGTTATTAATTTTAAACTTACTTATTTCAATTATTCAATTATTTTCCTTTTTACTTGCAAAAATATACGTAAGTCGGATGAAATTTGTGGCACCTATTCACAAAACATTGCCACCATTACCAAAAACTACGTGAAAAAGCCTCAAAATTCAACCGCGCATAACTCCGATTCCGAGTACACAAAAAATAAAAGCAGAAATTACTTTTTTCCTTTTGTCAATGCCAACAACATTTCAAAATTTCAGATTTTTTAAAAATCAAAAATTTAAAAATCAACAAAAAAATGTACGTTTTCAAAATAATAGCCCTAATTTTAATTTAGAATAAACAAATTTTCTTAAAATATTTTGCTTGCGGCGAATAAAAAATAGTATATGATGCACGGACGTAAGCTGTTTTGGACTTAATGTGGGTGCAAATCTCGGCTAGCGCCTCGATTTGCAAACTCTATAGCTAGTATTATTCGCGCTATAATAAATAGTTTTAAACTTCAGTATAATATCAGTTTTAACTTGTAATAAATAATCTTGAGAAAAATAGCATTGCGTAGAGAAGATGTGAAAATCAGCAATTGTTTTCATAAGTTGAAAAATCCCAAAATTAGGTCCCAAAATTAAGATTTAATTTGCAATTAATTTGAATCGTTTCACATAATTTTTGATTAATATATAAATAGAGTTGATCCAAAAATTTAGATTTAATTGGCAATTATCCTCTTAATATAATGAACAAATGAAAGACTTCTTTTGATTTTAATTGTTTACAATAATCCAATTTCTTCATATAATTTTATTTTTAGTTTTGTGATAAAATTTAATATAAGAAAAATATTAAATGAATAGTTTTTAATATATGTACAACTTTGATAAATTTCTTTAAATTAATTATATTTAAAATAATATAAGAAAGGAACTTTTTAACATTGAGGAAAAACTTTTATTCGAAATTATATTGTTTTTTTTATTTTATATAAAGCTACGCAAAACACATCGCCAACTAAATTTTAAATTCTAAAAGTTAATTTAGATGTTCGCCACAACACTCCCCCCCTAGTGCCATCGAAGATGGGACGATATAAAGAGAAAATTACTGTGCTAGAGCACGAAGGAAACGAGCAGGGGTACGAGTGGTTCTACCTGCTCGCGTAATTGTGGATGCAGGATGGAATATCTGAGTCTGAGGAGTGAGATTAAATCTAACCCTTTTAGGTGATACAGTTGTCTTAGCGTCGCGTTGCCTCGCTTCTGCGGAGGTAGAAGGAGAAGACAGGAATGTGTCCGAAGGAGTAGAATGGACAATATCTGTAGAAGACGAAGTTTCGTCTGCGCGACTGAGATTAGTACTCGAAGTAGGTGAGTTTTGAGATGAGTCATCTTCAGATTGTTCCCTAAAGCAAGGTTTTAATCTGTCGATAGAAACTCGAATATGTTGACCTTTACGGTCAATAACGAAATTTTTATCATCGCGGCTGATGACTTTGAAAGGACCTACGTATGGCGGTTGTAATGCTTTACGTACTAAGTCCGTACGTAAGAAGACATGCGAACAAGACTGGAGATTTTTGGAGACGAAAACATTAGGAGAAGTGTGTCTTGACGCAGTAGATGGACGAAGGTGAGTAAAATGTTGTTTCAACTGTGAAACGAAATCAGATTGTGGAGTGGAGTTAGAATTTTGGCTGAAGAATTCTCCTGGAAGACGTATGTTAGTACCGTAGACGAGCTCAGCCGATGAAGATTGGAAATCTTCACGGAAAGTGGTTCGTAAACCAAGTAGTATTGACGGTAAAATTCGTGTCCAGTCCGTTCTGTCGTAGGCCATTATCGCGGATTTTAGAGTTCGGTGCCAACGTTCAATTAGTCCGTTACATTTAGGATTGTAACTAGTAGTACGTTTACGTTCGAAACCGATAAGTTTTGACAACTCGTTAAAGAGATTGGATTCGAATTGGGAGCCCTGATCAGTGACGATTACTGAAGGTACTCCGAAGCGAGCGATCCAATTGGAGTAGAGAGCTGATGCTACCGTTTCGGCTGTAATATCCGAGATAGGAATGGCTTCAGGCCATCTAGTATAACGGTCAATAATAGTGACACAATAACGTTTGTCCTCAGAGGTAGGAAGTGGACCAATAATGTCCATATGAATCTCGGAAAATCGTTGAGAAGTTTGAGGATAATTACCTAAAGGAGATTGAGTATGGCGAGAAACTTTTGCCTTTTGGCAAGCCAGGCAGTTCTGTGCCATTTGTCGTACATCCTTTTTAATGGATGGCCAAATGACTTTTTCAGAAAGAAGTTTGACAGAACTGTGGACTCCTGGATGAGATAAATTATGAAGACTTTCGAAAACAGATTGACGAAATTGCTTTGGAATAAAAGGTCGTGGATTACCAGAAGAAGTATCACACAAAATAGTTTTGGCACTAGAATTGCCAAACGATAATGGAAAGGAACGGAATTGAAGTGTGGGACTAGTGTCCACTAATTCCTTTAGTTCGTTATCGTTGAACTGAGCATCAGCAATTTCGTCGTAGTTAATATTTTCTGGAATTGATATTTGCTCAACACGAGAAAGTGTGTCGGCAACTACATTATCAATTCCAGAAATATGACGAATATCAGTCGTAAATTGACTGATAAAATCAAGATGACGGAATTGGCGAGGACTAGCTTTGGCTGGATTCTGCGACAAAGCGTAAATGAGTGGCTTATGATCGGTGAAAAGAGTGAAGGTTCTACCTTCAAGGATATACCGGAAATGTTTAATTGCAGAGTAAGCTGCAAGGAGTTCGCGATCATAAGCGCTGTATTTCTGTTGCGTTTCATTGAGTCGCACAGAGAAGAAACTAAGAGGTGTCCAACAATCGTTAATTTTTTGTTGAACAACGGCGCCAAGTGCCTTGTCGGAAGCGTCGACCATAACGGCAAGTTGGGCAGAGTGTGAGGGGTGAGAAAGAGTTGTAGCCTCACTAAGTTGCCGCTTGCAAAGATCGAAGGCTTGAATGGCGTCTTCAGACCATTGAATGACCCGTTTGTCATTCTTTTTGGAACCTTTGAGAAAATCATTTAGGATGGCTTGATTGCCACCAGCGTGAGGAATGAATCTGCGGTAGAAATTAATCATTCCAAGCAAACGACGGAGTTGCATAACTGTTTCGGGACGTTCGTAACAGTTGATAGCATCGACACGTTCAGAAGTAGGTTTAATTCCAGTTGAATCAATGGAATGTCCAAGAAAGTCAACGTTGGTTTTAGCAAAGTTGCATTTATCAACGTTGATAATGAGACCAGCGTCAGAAAGACGCTCAAAAACAGTCCTAAGATGTTTGAGGTGTTCCTCATAGGTTTCAGAAGCAATAAGGAGGTCATCTATGTAGATGAAACAGAAATTTAGGTCTCGAAGAAGGGAATGCATAAACCGTTGAAAAGATTGCGCAGCATTTCGCAATCCAAAAGTCATTCGAACGAATTCGAAGAGTCCGAACGGAGTAGAAATTGCAGTTTTTGCAATATCGCGCTCATCAATAGGAATTTGATGATATGCGCGGACGAGATCAATTGTGGAGAAGAATTTGCATCCATGTAGTTGATGCGAAAAATCCTGAATATGAGGAATAGGATATTGATCCGGAATTGTAATGTTATTTAGAGCACGGTAGTCACCGCAAGTTCTCCACTCGCCGTTCTTCTTTTTAGCGAGATGGAGAGGAGAAGCCCAAGGACTGTTAGAAGGTCGGCAGATGCCTTGGGATAACATAAGATTAAATTCTGCCTTTGCGATAGCCAATTTGTCTGGAGCAAGTCGACGATACTTACAAGAAACGGGAGGACCACGTGTTTCAATAACGTGAGTTACGTTATGTTTCACATGTTTAACAAGATCATTTTTGGACGTTAAGTCCTTGAAATTTTTGAGTAAATCAAGAATTTCTACATTGACCGAATCGTTGATCAAAGTTAAAGAAGGTGCTGGAGAAGTGGAGAGTTTAGCCAAAGTAAATAGAGAAGTTAGTGGATCGACAAGACGTCGGTTTTTGATGTCCACTAAAAGGCCGTATTTATTGAGAAAATCAGCTCCTAGGATAGGAGTGGTAACATCGGCTATAACAAAGGTCTGACAGAACACTCGTCTGAGACCAATGTTTAAGTTTAAAGACCGTGTACCGTAAGTGCTAACTTTAGTCGCGTTAGCTGCGTAGAGGTAGAAGTCTGATTTTCTTGAAATTTTTTCCTCCACAGTAGCGGGGAGAACTGAAACTTCGGCACCTGTATCAACGAGGAAAGTCTTGCATGAAGAAATGTCGAGGACCAGAAGACGGAGTTGAGAATAAATGTCATCACATGCCGTCACATGTGATGAATCTAATAGTTTTTTGAAGATGTCGAGGCAGAGGAATCTGAGTGTTTGGAATAATTTTTACACTCAGGAACACATTTTTTTGCATCTCCCTTGTAGTAGTGATGGTAGTAGCAGATACCATCAAACATTCGCACGCGTGACCTGGACCGAGGTCGCATGGGAGAGCGATAATTCCGATTGAAATTTGAATTATGATTACCGTTTCGATCCTTAGATCTACTTCGGTATTGTTGAGGAGGTTGGGAGAAATTTTGCCTTTGAATGGCATTGAGGAGTTGCACGTTTTGTGCCTCCAGTTTTTTGAATTTTTCCTCAAGTGATATGATTTCACTTGAGGAAGAAGAAGAAGGGAGAGAAGAAGCGGCAGGGTTAGATACCGCATTAACTTGCGAACCCCTTAGGGCATTGAGAACATTATCTGCTATCTCTGCTGTCTTCTGAAGATCTTCACTGACAGTAGCGATAGCAGCGCGGACAGCAGGTGGAAGTTTCTCCACCCAAAGTACTTTAAGAGCTGCCTCTGAAAACGTATTACGGGATTCGGTAGTCATATCCCGAAGTAATTGTGAGGGCTTAAGATCCCCAAGGTCCATACCACGTAACACTTTGTGTATGCGATCTGAAGTGCTACCGGATAGGCGAGCTATAAGAGCCTCTTTGAGCCTATCGTATGGGAAATCTTGGTCGGGGTTAACCAAAATATCACTGGCTAATTTCGCCAGTGTGGGAGTAAGCATGGTAAGTAAGTGGCCATACTTAGTTTGTTGGGACCTGATACGCCCCAACAAGAACTGCCCCTCAAGAGTTATGAACCAAAGGTCTGGAGTCTCAGACCAGAAAGGAGGAATTTTTATAGCTACGTGATCAATTTGTGGCATAGCTGCCGAAGAAGTTGAAACTGAGGGAGGTGGAGGTAACGCAGCAGGAGGTGGTGGAGATTGTGGAGGATTTGAAGATGTACCTCCAAGATTCATATTAGCAAGAGCAGCTGCGACCTGCTCTGCGACCAGTGCCTGAAGCTGATCTTGTGTAAATGTAAAGGTTGGGGTTTATAATATCAGTTTTAACTTGTAATAAATAATCTTGAGAAAAATAGCATTGCGTAGAGAAGATGTGAAAATCAGCAATTGTTTTCATAAGTTGAAAAATCCCAAAATTAGGTCCCAAAATTTAGATTTAATTTGCAATTAATTTGAATCGTTTCACATAATTTTTGATTAATATATAAATAGAGTTGATCCAAAAATTTAGATTTAATTGGCAATTATCCTCTTAATATAATGAACAAATGAAAGACTTCTTTTGATTTTAATTGTTTACAATAATCCAATTTCTTCATATAATTTTATTTTTAGTTTTGTGATAAAATTTAATATAAGAAAAATATTAAATGAATAGTTTTTAATATATGTACAACTTTGATAAATTTCTTTAAATTAATTATATTTAAAATAATATAAGAAAGGAACTTTTTAACATTGAGGAAAAACTTTTATTCGAAATTATATTGTTTTTTTTATTTTATATAAAGCTACGCAAAACACATCGCCAACTAAATTTTAAATTCTAAAAGTTAATTTAGATGTTCGCCACAACTCCACATTCGTCCAAAATCTTTAGCTTTACGTCCTACCATCATAATGTACTAATTTTTGTATATATGCCCGATTTATAGTTGGTAACTTTAACTTAACGTAAAGTACAAATGTATGAAAATTCACTTGACTAGAGCAATTATAGCCGTTAACGCAAACTTAACGTAAAGTTCATTTCATTCTATCTTTATTCTTTCTTCTATCTTTAGTATAAAAACTGAATAAAACTTAAATTTAATTGCAAGTGCCCATAAAAATAAAATTTTATTTATTAAAAAATGCAAAGGATATAAAAAGAGCGACTTTAAAGCCAAATATCAGCATGAAATTAATATGAAAATGAAATTTTTTATTTTAAAATTTTTAATCAAATGTTTATTTCGAATTTTAAATGTTGATTTTAAAATCAGTTTGTTACTTTTAATGAATTTATTGATTTATAAAATTGATTACAAAACCAAAATTAATATCGAATGAAACTTCAAAGAATACGTAATTTCTTACCGACTATAATCAAATTTTGTAGTGTCTTAAGTTACGGTTAAGTTAAAGTTAACGTTACCGCATAAAGCAAAAAAAGTCCAAGCGGCACGTATATCCGATAGAAATAGGTAGATTTCGAGATCAGACAGTTTTGTGTGCCAGTAGAATCTGATGTATCAGATTAGTTTAAACAACACAAACTAATTTAAAACAGATATCGAACAAATTTTTAAAAGAAAATTAGCTACATATAAGCAAAACTATATCTATCCAATTTTGCAACAATCAAATATCAAATCTACCACAGAACATGTGTGTGACAATTTATGACTCAAACCTACGCTATATCATATGTCGTCCAATTACTGCAAAATATCAAAATAGTTTATTTCTAAGAAAAAAATTAATTTCTTCTATTCAAACCTTTTTATTTTTTTTTTCATTGACTGTTATAAGGTTTTTGGAAATTGTAGTTATGGATTGTTGCAAACTTTTTTGTTGAAGCCAACAAGTCAAAAATTTCTAACTGCAGAGGTTTATATTTATAAAAAACGGATTAAAATGTTTCCACAGACTCTAAATTTTAAAGTTTTTAAAAATATTAGTATCCAAACGGCCGTTATAACGGATTAAAAAAACGAATTTTTTTTCTAGTATAAAGCCTTTAGTTATTTAACCATGTGTCAGATTTTTCTGATTTACGAACTTGTCCAAGATATTAGTAAAACACACATGTTTACGGAAGGCTTTTTTATCTGGCTCCACAAATGCGACCGTGAGAGTGCCGATTGATTCAAACGCATTTTGTGTTTTACAACCTTTTTTGTTGGAGCCGCTCACTCAGAAACCTCCAACGGCAGAGGTCTTTTTTTTTGAAAGAAACTGATTAAAAAGGTTTCAAAGATTCTAAATTTATGAAGTTTTTAAAAATATTATAATCCAAAGGGTCGTTATAACGGATCTAAAAAACAGAGTTTTTTTCTAATATAAAGCCTCTAGTTTCTTAACCCTGTGTCGGATTTGGCTGATTTACGAACTTGTCTAAGATATAAACAAAACGCGCATTTTTAGAAAAGGTTTTTTGATCTGGCTTTACAAATGCGACCGTGTGTGTGCCAGTTGTTTCAAAAAAAATTTTTGTTTGCAAACTTTTTTGTTAGAGCCACGGTGTGGTGAAATAGTTACTGAAAAAAATGTGTTTATATATGCAGGAGCAAAAGAAGACCAACATCGTAGAAGAGGAGTAGGATTCTTAGTTTCCAAAAATATAAAGCCAACCATAACGGCCACAGTTAGTAAGTCAGACAGATCAATGTTACTGCAACTAAAAAGTAATAGAGTGCTAATCAACTTAATTCAAGTATATGCTCCCACAACAGATAGTACAGATATAGAAATAGAGAGTTTTACAATGAAGTGGAAGATTTACTAAAGTTGACAAATAAAAAAGACGTGACAATGATCCTGGGAGACTTTAATGCAAAAGTTGGCAGTGGCGTAATTGAAAACGTAGTAGGCAAATTTGGACTAGGCTCCAGGAATAATAGAGGATCCAGACTTATAGATTTCTGTATTGATAACAATTTTAGTATTACCAACACATGGTTCGAACTACCCAAAAGACGTCTCTATACATGGGAAGCTCCTAGAAATGAACAAGGCCCAAAAATTAGAAACCAAATTGATTTTATTCTAATTAATACGAGATTTAGAAACATCATAAAATCAGTCAAAACATACCCTGGTGCAGACATCCAATCTGACCATAATCCGCTGATAGCAAACCTGAAAATTAGATTAAAAACAGTCTCCAAGAGTTTTAAAACACGTAAAACTGACTATAGCGTATTATAGGTGGAGGAAATCAGAAAGGAACTGGTGCAAAGAACAAATACAAAAATGTGCGAACAAAAGGTAACTATTACAGGTGAGCAAGATGTGGAAATTAAATGGTCATATTTTAAGAATGCAATTGCAAACGTGTCAAAAGATCTGAACAATTATGTAACACCTAAAATAAAAAATGAGTGGATGACTAAGGAAATCTTGGAATTGATGAACGAACGTAGGAAACTGAAAAATGAGCTTCCAAAATACAGAGCTTATAACAAAAGAGTTAGAAATGAAATGAGAGTTAGAGAGCTAAAAATAGTTTTTGGGAAAGACAATGCATAGAAGCAGAACCTCTAGATCTACAACACAATATGCTAGGCTTACACAAAAATGTTAAAGAAATCACCGGAAGCTCCAACAATAAAAAATGTGGCAGAATAAAAGATAGAAACGGAAAAATACTATTGAACCCAAATGGCAGATTGAACCGTTGGAAGGAATATATCCAGGAGCTGTTTGATGACAACAGACAAAACTTAGTGCTACAAGAGGAAATGAGCGGGCCACCAATAATGCTGGACGAAGTTAGAATGGTGTTAAAAAAATCAAAAGATAGGTTGGCCACGGGACCAGATGAAATACCGAATGAAATGTTGATACTGTTGGACGAAGAAGGTATAAAAATCATGACAGACTTGTTCAACAGAGTGTATGACACTGGTATTCTGCCCAACGATTGGCTTTATTGACTTTCATCACAATTCCTAATAAAAGTAACGCTTCCGAATATAAAGACTACCGTACCATCAGCCTGATGAGCCATTGCTTAAAAATATTTCTAAAAATCATTCACAACAGAATTTACAACAAATTGGAAGCTAATATTAGCGAATCCCAATTCGGTTTCAGGAAAGCATTGGGTACTAGGGAAGCTCTATTCGCCTTCAACACTCTGGTGCAGAGAAGTAGAGATATAAACAAAGAAGTACATTTATGTTTCATAGACTTCGAAAAAGCCTTTGATAAAGTACGCCACGACAACCTCATGGAAGTGATGAATAGAAAAAATCTAGATGGGAAGGCTGCGAGAATAATTGGCAACCTATATTCGAACCAGCAAGCAAAAATCAGAACCACTGATGGCACCACTGATAACGTAGAAATTCTTAGAGGGGTGCGCCAAGGCTGCATACTTTCCCCGGGGATTTTCAACGCATACTCAGAAGAAATGCTAATGGATGCTCTTGATGAAATTAGCGAAAATGTGGTGGGGATCAGAATAAACGGCGAACCAATAAACAACATAAGATTTGCCGACGACACCGCCTTGCTAGCTGAAGACGAAAGTAGCCTACAACTGTTGTTAGACAAAATAAATAATAGCTGTCAACGTTATGGCCTGAAAATAAATGTAGACAAAACGAAACATATGGTCATAAGTAAAAACTCTCCAAATAATCGTAGGTACCAGTTATTGTTGGATGGCAAAAGTATTGAAAGAGTCGAAAAAATAAAGTATCTAGGTACGATTATAACAGCTGACGCAAGTAACAAAAGTGAAATAACTAGCAGAATTGAACAAGCTAGAGGCTTCTCAAGATGGACGAGTCTTCGCCCCAGAAGCACTCGGAACACAATTCCGACCAAGGACCATCACAACAATTTCGACAGAAGGTGCAAATCCGACGCTCCATTTTTTTGGTAAAGAAGCAGCTGTCACTGGCCTCACTGCTTCAAATACTCCTCGTCATGGCTGGTATTGAAACAAATCCAGGACCAACTAAAACATGGCACTGTACAATATGTAAAAACATCTTAAGAGCAAACACAACATCTATCCAGTGCAATACCTGCAAGGAATGGTGCCACCTCAAGAACTGCTCAGGTCTTGTCACACATAAGCAATGGACCAAGAACTACATAGCGCCATGTTGTCAAGCATCAAATCAAAATACCAACACGAGTCCACAACAAAACACATTACAAATGAACACGCTACCGGAAACTCCGAGTAATGTAAAAATTATGCAACTAAATTGCAACGGTCTCACGAATAAAATCGACAATATAATAAACTTTATGTGCAATAATAATATTCTAGTCACGTTTCTCCAAGAAACAAAATTAAATGTTAGATCTAAGATTAGTGATAGTATCTGTGATTATAAAATTATAAGGCTGGATAGAGGGAAAGACAAAGGTGGTGGTCTTGCCTTTATCATTCACAAAAGTGTTATTTACCGTACAACCACACTACCTGCAGTACCGGGAACTGACAAACACCTAGAACAACAAGGAATTATAATAAAATCCGGCAATACGGAAATAACAATAGTCAATATTTATATTCCTCCAGTAAGCAGCTGTGATATAGGTTATGAACCGTCCATAGGACATTTATTTTATACCAAAGACTGTCTAATTCTCGGAGATGTGAACGCGCACCATGATCTATGGCACTCACATCTAAACACTGATCCACGAGGTGAAAGCATTGCTGATCAAATTGACGGCTCCAATTTTGGAGTCCACAACGAACCACAACCGATAAGGGTAACAAACAACTCATACTCTTCTCCAGATATCTCCCTTGCCAGTATGTCACTAATGCCAGTTGCAGAATGGAGAACTGAAATTGCACTGGGTTCAGACCACGTGCCGATCATAATCACCTTAAGCCGTTCCATGTTAGATCTAAGATTAGTGATAGTATCTGTGATTATAAAATTATAAGGCTGGATAGAGGGAAAGACAAAGGTGGTGGCCTTGCCTTTATCATTCACAAAAGTGTTATTTACCGTACAACCACACTACCTGCAGTACCGGGAACTGACAAACACCTAGAACAACAAGGAATTATAATAAAATCCGGCAATACGGAAATAACACTAGTCAATATTTATATTCCACCAGTAAGCAGCTGTGATATAGGTTATGAACCGTCCATAGGACATTTATTTTATACCAAAGACTGTCTAATTCTCGGAGATGTGAACGCGCACCATGATCTATGGCACTCACATCTAAACACTGATCCACGAGGTGAAAGCATTGCTGATCAAATTGACGGCTCCAATTTTGGAGTCCACAACGAACCACAACCAACAAGGGTAACAAACAACTCATACTCTTCTCCAGATATCTCCCTTGCCAGTATGTCACTAATGCCAGTTGCAGAATGGAGAACTGAAATTGCACTGGGTTCAGACCACGTGCCGATCATAATCACCTTAAGCCGTTCCATGTTAGATCTAAGATTAGTGATAGTATCTGTGATTATAAAATTATAAGGCTGGATAGAGGGAAAGACAAAGGTGGTGGCCTTGCCTTTATCATTCACAAAAGTGTTATTTACCGTACAACCACACTACCTGCAGTACCGGGAACTGACAAACACCTAGAACAACAAGGAATTATAATAAAATCCGGCAATACGGAAATAACACTAGTCAATATTTATATTCCACCAGTAAGCAGCTGTGATATAGGTTATGAACCGTCCATAGGACATTTATTTTATACCAAAGACTGTCTAATTCTCGGAGATGTGAACGCGCACCATGATCTATGGCACTCACATCTAAACACTGATCCACGAGGTGAAAGCATTGCTGATCAAATTGACGGCTCCAATTTTGGAGTCCACAACGAACCACAACCAACAAGGGTAACAAACAACTCATACTCTTCTCCAGATATCTCCCTTGCCAGTATGTCACTAATGCCAGTTGCAGAATGGAGAACTGAAATTGCACTGGGTTCAGACCACGTGCCGATCATAATCACCTTAAGCCGTTCCATAAATCAAATAAATTCCGAGAAAAAGACATATATTAATTTTAACAAAGCTGACTGGGAAAACTTTACAAATTTTACCGAACTTGAATTCAGTAAGCAATTTTTACCACTTGATGCCCTCTCTGGGAAAAAACAATTCAGAGAAATTTTTAATAAAGCAAGAGCTCGCTACATACCAGCTGGCAGAATCCAAAAAATAAAACCAAACTTTCCACATGAAGCGTGTGTGCTTTCTAATAAAAGAGATGACATCCGTAAAGCAGATCCAGCCGACTCCAGAATTCCGGACCTGAACAAGCAAATTAACAAATTGGTCACTGACTATAAAAGAAACAAATGGAGAGAGTTAGTGAGAGAATCAAACCTGGGTGCTAGTAAAAGTCTTTGGAAGGCCATTAAGGGCCTAACTCATCCTCGACAACCACAAAATAACTGCATGATCTCCTTCGACGATATCCCCATTGAAAACCACAGGAAATGCGCAAACAAATTTAACATTCAGTTTACAGAAAAGCAGCGTAAACACGAGAAAGAGACCAAATCAGTGTTAAGACACATGCGCAAACTTAACACTGACAACTTGGAGGATATTATATTTTCCGAAGAAGAGGTGGAGAATGCAATAAGGAAAATTAAGCCATCAAAAGCTATAGGACCCGACGGCATCTCAGCCATCATGCTCAAACACATCGGACCCAAAGGTTTGAACTTCCTCACTACTACACTTAATACATCTCTAAATACTCTACAGATACCAAATATCTGGAAAACGGCCAGAATCAGCCCCATTTTGAAACTAGGAAAACCGGAAGAAAAGGGAGAATCCTACAGACCAATATCCATTCTTGCATCGGTCGCAAAACTCATCGAAGCACTTCTGCTCCCTCTGCTGACAAGATCCTGTAATTTGGCGCCACACCAACATGGCTTCCGGCGAGCACACAGTACAACCACCGCGCTACACAGAATACAAAACCAGATCAGTGATGGTCTGAATCAAAAACAACCATGCGCTAGAACAATTTTAGTCGCACTTGACCAGTCAAAAGCATTCGACACAGTATCGCACACTGCTCTATTGGATGATATCTTCAATACTAACTTGCCAGGTTTAATGAAGCGCTGGTTGTGCAATTACCTCAGAGGTCGCCAAACATATGTTGAGTTCCGTAACAGCAAGTCCAAAATGAGAGTGCTAAGACAAGGAGTTCCTCAAGGCGGAGTTCTCCCACCGTCATTGTTCAATCTCTACCTAAGCAGTTTGCCTACTTCACCAGAAGGAATAACTATCACGTCATATGCTGACGACTGCACAGTGCTTGCAACGGGAAATAACCTGCAGCAACTCACAAATATCCTGAATACCTACCTTAATACTCTGAATGATTGGTTTAAATCCAGAAAACTAAAACTTTCCACTGAAAAGACCACCTCTACACTTTTCACCACATGGACGAAGGAGGTAAATTCAACACTAAGCATCTGCATAGACAACATACTTATTCCTACAGTAAAAAATCCGAGACTGCTGGGTGTATCATTCGACCCACTGCTTAAATTTAATGCTCATGCACAACTAATAAACTCAAGTCTGAAAAACAGGAATAACGCATTGAAAGCACTAGCGGGTAGTTCATGGGGCAAAGATAAAAACACGATCTTAACAACGTACAAAGCAATAGGAAGACCCATTATAAATTATGCTGCACCCATATGGACCCCTCAAGTTGCCAACACTCACTGGAATAAGTTACAAACAACACAAAATGCTGCCTTGCGAACCGCAACCGGATGTCACCTGATGGCCCACCGCGATCACCTACACGAGGAAAGTAACATATTGCCGGTCCGTGAACATAATGAAATGCTAACCAAACAATATATGTTGGCCTGTCACAAAGAGCAACATCCTTGCAATGACATCTTAACTACAATAGAACCACCCAGAGACATAAGGAAGACAACGAGATGCTTTCTGCAAGATATCAGAGAGAGCCAGGTTTCTGGTAACATCGACGAATCTACATATAGAACTGGTTTAAAAACACTCCACACCAAAACGGTCGAAAACGTAATAAAGAACTATATTCCAAATCGTGTTCTAAATAGAAAGCCACCAAAAGTCGCTGCCGAACAGGTCCAATTGCCCCGTAGCACTAGATCCATCCTTGCTCAACTTAGATCCGGTTGGTCACGCATCCTAAACAACTACATGAATAGAATTGATCCTGAAATTATTGACAAGTGTCCCGCATGTGAGGGTACGCCACACGATGTAGACCACCTATTTAATTGTCCTGAAATGAAACAAACTTGACGAAGGAAGATTTGTGGTACCGCCCAAGGGCAGTAGCAGAGTTCCTGAACCTGGACATGGAGCCGAAGGATTAGCACCAAAACTCGCTACAACAATAACAACAAGCTAGAGCTACTTTCAAGAAAATGGCAAATGTCTTATGTAAAAGAGAAATTAATATGAAGCTGAAAAGAAAGATTCTTAAGTGTTACATTTGGTCGGTGCTGTTATATGGAGTAGAAACATGGACGATGACAAAGGCGATGATAAAAAAAGTAGAGGCGTTTGAAATGTGGTGCTTCAGAAAAATGCTAAGAATTCAATGGACGGATAGAATCACTAACGCAGAAGTACTATTAAGAGCCAATACAAACCGGCAATTGTTAATCACCATCAAGTCGAGAAAATTAAAGTACTTAGAACATATAATGAGAAACAACAAGTATAGAATATTACAGCTGACTCTACAAGGAAAGATTGTTGGTACCAGAAGTCGTGGCAGGAGAAGAATCACGTGGCTGGAAAACTTATCAGAATGGTTCAACGTATCATCATTGGATCTACTAAATTTAGCCAAAGACCGAGGAAGAATTCATGAGTTGTTGTCCCACCTCCGGACCGGAGTGGAACCCTAAGAAGAAGAAGAATGATAATTAAAAATCAGTAATTATGTATTAAAATTTACTTCAAAACCAATAATAATGCAAATATGTTAAAGACAACGCAAAACGGTATTGGTTTGCAAGAAATAACAATTATTTAAGGTTTTCGAAATACAAATCAGCTGATCACATGTGTCAAGTTTTTTTGTCGGGAAAAAAGATGTACTATAAACAAAAAATATTGACTTTAACATAATTTATTTAATATATTTAACCAATTTAAACATTTCCCGTGTATTAATTTTATTATTAACTTGTAGTTTAGTTTAATTTTTAACTAGTTTAAATTGTTTTTTGACTCTTTTCATACACAAAACTGAAGATTTTGTACTAACTAAACATCACTAAGGGCAACCAAAAGCATTGTTTTAACACAAATATATCGAATATATTTAACCACTCAGCGCTGTATTTACGCAAGTGCAACAGGTGCAATCGCACTGGGCCCCTTAGTTTTTGGGGCCCCAAATAGTAAATACATTAGAAAAACTTCTCCAATAGTCAAAAAAATACCAAGAATTGAAAGAAAAAACAAAGATGAAAATTCAAAATGTTTAACTTTCAAACGAATCTAGTTAAATCTATGATTTCATTTAAAACAAATATACATAAAATTCAGTTGCTTTTTTTGCTGTTTGTTTTAGAGGAACTTTTTCGAGGAAGCATTTATAGGAAGCAACGAAAAACTGTTTGAACCGAACGAATAATTGTAATTTTTTGGGAGTAATTGAATTGATTGCTGATTTTGTTCTAGAACTAAAAATGCATTTACAGTCAATAACTGAAACGGAAAAAAAGTACCATCATATTTTTCACCGATGGTTCAAAACGAAATTATCTTACAACTAGCTTCTAGAGTTTTACATATATTAGTCAGTAATATTAAATCATCGAAGCTTTTTTCCGTAATAATAGATTCTACACCGGATGTTTGCAAAAAAACCAGTTGTTCATTATTATTCGGTATGTCAAAATAGCGGACCAAAAGCCAAGTGCACAAGAAAGTTTCTTAAGCTTTGTAAATATATTGTCCTCAACCGGCGAACATTTTGCACACGTCTTTATTGAGGAATTAAAAATATTATGAATCGAAATTGCTAATTGTCGCGGTCAGTCATACCACAACGCAAGCAATATGAAAGGAGAATATAAGGGAGTGAAAAGACGAATTTTAGAAATTGGAAACAAAGAATAGTATACGCCATGTGGTGGACACAACATCAATCTAGTGATAGGAGATAGTGTTAAACACACTACTAAAAGTCAAAATTATTTCACTACATTAAATAATTTATACAAGATTTTTGCTGCATCGACAACGCGATGGGCCATTTAAACAAAATATTTAAAAATTAATTTGAAGACCCCCAGCCATACTCGATGGGAATATCGCTTTAAGAGTATAAAAGCCGTGAAATATCAGATAAACGAAATTAGTCTTGCATTAGATGAACTTAAGAATAGTTATCCAGATAGCAAAACTGTTGCTGTATCTAAAAAAAAAACAAATAAATTCTTATGAATTTATTGTAGTGACAACAATTTGGTATCAATTGTTATCAAAGCTTCACATCTTCAGCCAATTGCTTCAACGAAAAGATAGGGCAATCAATATTGCATTACAACATACAAGGGCTATGTTATTATCGCTTGCTGACTTAAAAAACAATTTCCAAGAGCTTATAAAAGAAGCACAAGAAATATAGTTAGCAATAAATGTAATAGCACAGTTCACCGAACGACCTGCACGTGATATCCAAATATTAACAAGTAGAAACAGAGAATGTTTCGATAAATCACCAGAACCTAGCCGAGTATGTAATCTCAAAAGATTAGCTGACTATTGTTATTATACAGACCCAAAAAATAAAGCAAATGATAAATATGACACTATAGATGCTATTAGTACAGTCTCTAGATGATATACCAAATGAAGGAATTGAACTCCCAGAAGAAGAAATTAAACCAATTCAATTTTGTGATGATATTGATATAGGTGAGCTCATTCCTGAAATTGACGATAATTGTAGCCATCTAAACCTTACTGCTGAAAATAAATTCAAACAATCTTATTTTAATAATTTAATCGATATACAGTGATAAATTCACTGCAAGAACGATTTGAATCGTATAGTTCTTTAAATGAAATTTTCGGTTTTCTTTTCGATAATAAGAAGCTAAAAACTATGAATACAAATGCATTCAATACTAATTGTACATATCATAGTCAAACACTAAGAAGGGGATATTGAAGACGTGGAGTTCAAAACTGAACTTTCTATTTTAAGATATATTTTAGAAGATAATTATACTATTATAGAAAATTTGGAATTCATTCTAGAAAGGAATTTGGAAGAATTATATCCAAATGTATATATCGTTTATAGAATAATTTTAACGATACTATTAACCGTTGCTCATTGTGAACGGTCGTTTTCAAAACTGAAATTAATTGAAAATTATTTACGGTCAACAATGTCACAAGAAAGGCTTTCTGGATTAGCAATACTGTCAATTGAAAATGCAACAGCCAGAACAATTAATTATACATAATGACATAATTGATGAATTTGCCAGCAAAAAAGCTAGAAAAATTCCTTTATAATTTCTGCATATTTTTTTAAAGTAAAAACCAATAAATGTGAATTCAATAACATTTAAAAAAAAATGTTTTACTGTCTGCGACTGCATAGGGCCTCTTAAAGACGCTGTGCACAGTGCCCCTAAAAGTTAAACTACGGCGCTGTAACCACTTTATACATACTACTTGTATAAATGTTATTAACAATTCGTAGTTAAATTTTTAAATTATTTTTTAACACTTTTCATACAAAAACTGAAGATTCTGTATTAACACAAATTCACTTTGCCACCCGGATATTTCTAAATATTTTTGACATTTCATTTTGACGTTTAAGTAAAAAGGTCAATGCATCGCATCGCACTATAAGTCGCGTTTTTTCTTCGGACAACTGTCCGGGACAGCGATCGTTTTATTTATATTTTTTCGTTCAAATTAAAATTATTTCAATTTTGATTGCATAAATATTAAATATTTATCGTTTATCCAACCATTTTAATTAATCTCTTTAAAATAAATTGGCAAATTAAATTTATTTTTACCAGTTCGCAACAAATCTTGTGTTTTATCGAGAGCAGTTCAGAACAGGTGAGGGAAATAAACAATGGGACATTTTTAGTACTATTTTTGAAATTAACACTATCTTCATGTATGTTTATTTTTAGATGTCAAAAACATTACATATATGTACAATTTAGACTGCTTCGTTTCAAAAAAAAATTTTTTTTTCTAAAGTCCTACTTCAAAATTTTGTTAAGAATGATAAAAAAATAATTCACTGAAAATTTCAGCCTGTAATTCCATTTCTTAGAACTTGCGCAATGCGTTTAAAGTTTTTCCATACAAAATACATGGAGAATTCGTGATTTTATGTTTGATTATCTATAGTTCGGCAGCACTTAATGCTATGGCGATAGTCATAGGTGGGATTTGTGGATGAGTTCATGGACTTCAAAAATGCTATTGCTCACTTTTTTGTGACTCTCTTATTTTGACGGGGATGTCTCTCAAAATAATTTGCTCGCCCAAAATAAAGTTTTTAACCAAAGTTCCATAATTGGTTGGATCTACAACTAACATGAACAGAACAATTTTATGGATAATATATTTATTTAGGATATAAACTTATTTTATTGGGTCATGGGTTGAAAGAACTACAACTTTTGACATTTTTAGTCAGTTATTATACTTATACCTTTAATTCGTTTTTAATCAATTCAAGTGCAATTCTTTTTATAAATTGATTATAAATTTTATATAAAATTTATAATACTTTTTATATAATATTTATAAATTTTAATTATTTAGATAATCTTTTATTCTAAAAAGTATAATTAACAGTTAATAAAAAATGCTTATTGATTTCACAAAATAATTAATCGAAAAAATCTTTGTTGCAAAACAAATTTTTTAATTAGCTAAAATTATTAAATAAACGGTTTATAATTCGCTCTTTTTGCATGACGGGTTGTTTTTTAAGTGATGCTGAACCACTTTTAAAATCAACTGTTTTTGCTCTTCATCTTGAGTTAAACATTCATAATGTTTTTCAATTAAAGCTACTCCACGCTCTGCGATATCATTCACAACGCTAAGGTTTTTGAAGAGTTCTAAACATTTTTGTAATCATCGTTGGAAAGTCAGGATTTAAATTGAAAATACTCCACGATAAATTGAAGTGTTTAAACATTAAAAGTGAATTTTCATTGAGGAAACCACTTAAATTTTTTGTCGAAAATGAAGCAAACTGTTTTTCATCTAAAAGGAGACGCTTTGCTCCACTAGTATAAGATTTTTTATTTTCTATTGAATTTACAATTTTTATTTTTTGTTCACGTGAAACGTTTTCATCGAAGAGTGATAAGCAAGCAAGTTGTTCGTATATCTTTGTATATTTTTGTAAATCTTTGTATATCTTTGTAAATCTTCCATGCCGTCACCATGTTTTTCAAATAATTCTCAGAAATGTAGAACAAGTGGCTTGGCCAGTTACAACATGTCCAAATGTACCAATTTTTAAAAGATTTTAAGAAAATTGGGTGAAAATTGATAGATCCAGGTACGATATTGACATTGAAGATATAAAAGTAAAACATTTTATAATAGTGTTACGATTACAGAATAATCTAGACGATTACGGTCACTTCCAGGAAAATAAAATCAACAAAACACAACAATTGAATGAAATGAATATTGCTGTTGTTGTACATATTCTTAGAAATAAGGTCTACATAAAACAAATGATTTTATTTTATGAATTAAATCAACGTAACGTAAAATAATCGAATATTCTAACATTTTCTCAAGGTTTCTAAAAAGTGACCGCGAAATTTCTAGAGATTAGGCAGAATGTATATAAGGAAATTACTTCTTGTAGATTTTAATTAGTTTTATTTTAAACCTGCGATAGTAAAGTGAAAATTATAAAAGTGATCTTTAAATTAGTTTTATTTTAAACCTGCGATAGTAAAGTGAAAATTATAAAAGTGATCTTTAAATTAGTTTTATTTTAAACCTGCGATAGTAAAGTGAAAATTATAAAAGTGATCTTTAAATTAGTTTATTTTAAACCTGCGATTGCGAAGTTAAAATTATAAAAGTGATCTTTAAATTAGTGAATAAAGTTATAAGTGTTTTTGAGTAGAAATAATTTGTGTATTATTTTGAACGTTGAGTTACCGGAAATTTCTACAATAAACCGTTGGAGTTTCTGAAGCTGTTAAAAGAATATTCTAGCTAGGAATATTGTTTGCTGCATTGTTTTCCTGTTGTTGTGAAACAATTAAGGTGTTGAATACTTAATAAAACCTGGTGTGTTTGCTTACTAATCAGTGATCGAACTCAGAAAGAGATTGGGAATTGCGTTTATCGAATTGTGAGTTAGGCCAATTCGAAGTAAGTTTAGAAAAACGTAACAATAGAAACAAAAAATGATAAGCTTTGCTGCATAGAAAATCAACATAAGGTATGAATTAAATTAATAAAAAACATTGCTAAAGATTAAGAATAAAGAACATACAATTCATAATATTTTGATTCATGAATCATGATAAAGTGTAAAATACATAATTTTTTTTCATTAGAATTATCAACCAAAAAACGACTATCGCGAGTTTTTAATATTGTGCTATATCTTTTTAGGTGGTATTCCAAGTAATGGCGTAAAATTTAAAGCTCCTGGCGCTATGCATCATGCAAGGTGGCTTTCAAAGGCCTTATATTGTTTGAAGATGTACATGTTTAGAAAAAAAATTTTACTTAGAAGCTCTGATGTTAATATTTTAAGGAAATATGCGTCTTTCTGATATTATTTTTCCTTAAAGGCTGATTTACTGCTACAAATCTAATAAGAGCACCTAACGCTGATTTGAATTTACTTAAAAATTTAATGATTTTCAAACTAACACATAAAAAGATTGGAAAAGCTGCTCTGGCGAAGTTGTCAAGACATCTTTGGTATTTAAACGAACAACTTGCTTGCTTATCACTCTTCGATGAAAACGTTTCACGTGAACAAAAAATAAAAATTGTAAATTCAATAGAAAATAAAAAATCTTATACTAGTGGAGCAAAACGTCTCCTTTTAGATGAAAAACAGTTTGCTTCATTTTCGATAAAAAATTTAAGTGATTTCCTCAATGAAAATTCACTTTTAATGTTTAAACACTTCAATTTATCGTGGAGTATTTTCAATTTTGATCCTGACTTTCCAACGATGATTACAAAAAATGTTTAGAACTCTTCAAAAACCTTAGCGTTGTGAATGATATCGCAGAGCGTGGAGTAGCTTTAATTGAAAAACATTATGAATGTTTAACTCAAGATGAAGAGCAAAAACAGTTGATTTTAAAAGTGGTTCAGCATCACTTAAAAAACAACCCGTCATGCAAAAAGAGCGAATTATAAACCGTTTATTTAATAATTTTAGCTAATTAAAAAATTTGTTTTGCAACAAAGATTTTTTCGATTAATTATTTTGTGAAATCAATAAGCATTTTTTATTAACTGTTAATTATACTTTTTAGAATAAAAGATTATCTAAATAATTAAAATTTATAAATATTATATAAAAAGTATTATAAATTTTATATAAAATTTATAATCAATTTATAAAAAGAATTGCACTTGAATTGATTAAAAACGAATTAAAGGTATAAGTATAATAACTGACTAAAAATGTCAAAAGTTGTAGTTCTTTCAACCCATGACCCAATAAAATAAGTTTATATCCTAAATAAATATATTATCCATAAAATTGTTCTGTTCATGTTAGTTGTAGATCCAACCAATTATGGAACTTTGGTTAAAAACTTTATTTTGGGCGAACAAATTATTTTGAGAGACATCCCCGTCAAAATAAGAGAGTCACAAAAAAGTGAGCAATAGCATTTTTGAAGTTCATGAACTCATCCACAAATCCCACCTATGACTATCGCCATAGCATTAAGTGCTGCCGAACTATAGATAATCAAACATAAAATCACGAATTCTCCATGTATTTTGTATGGAAAAACTTTAAACGCATTGCGCAAGTTCTAAGAATTGGAATTACAGGCTGAAATTTTCAGTGAATTATTTTTTTATCATTCTTAACAAAATTTTGAAGTAGGACTTTAGAAAAAAAAATTTTTTTTTGAAACGAAGCAGTCTAAATTGTACATATACGTATATACGTAGAAAACAAAAAATTAAATTTAATCTTTAATTTAATTTTATTTGTTAGTTCGAATCTCGTCGTTTAAATATAAAATATATGGCTCTTAATGAAATAAACAAATATAACACAAGCGTAAACAAACACTTTTTTTTTTTTTTTTTTAGTTTTATTTATTGGCTTCCCAGGTAGTACGAATTCGGTTTGAAATTGATATGATATCGATTACATGTAATCATGTAGTCGAAACATATTTCGATATAGTTTCGATACTGTATCGATTACATTTAGAACAACGTGTTCGCCCTAGTAAGCGAATATGTGATCGATACCAAATTGAAACTATAATCGATACCTAATCGGACCACGTAATCGAAACATACTCATAACGTGTTTCGATACAAAATCGAAACTACTAGTAACAATGCGATCGAAAGTTTAGAGTTCGTATTGTTGGTTGTACATTTTAAAATATTTGGAATAATTTTTATTAATAAATTTGTTATTATAACATAAAATACATATTTTAGATATTTTTATTTAAAATAAATATAAAAATTTCAACAAAAAAGCTGCAAATTGAAATGTGAACCTGAAATCAGAAAAAATACCATTAAAAGAAATAGTTTATAGAATTATATAGATATATATGTATATATCAAAATGTGAACCTGAAATGAGAAAAAAAACCATTAAAAATAGTTTATAGAAATACATATCTCAAATCAATAAATGCTGCAACTTCAAATTATAGGTTATGTAAACAATAAAGTAACAATAAATTAAAACAATTCACGACATAATACATATTTTCTTATATATACATAACATTAAAATGTACTTACTGTTGAAATATATTATGTTCAAAAGACTTTAACTTTTAACTAATATATTGTTTAATTTACCCACTGTAAATGACTGTAAATGAAAAATATGTACAATTTTAAATGTCAAAACGCCATATTCTTTTGTTATAGTGAGATGACAATATATAATAGCTATATGACTCTTTTTTTCCAGTTCGAAACTATCGATTACAAAACGATTTCGATTACAGTTTCTTGCCTGGGTTAGACTGTTAGTCTATATGGCCTAAACAAACATTAATGGCGATTGTCAAAAAATTCATTTGAAGCTAGCTACAATTTAGTTCTAAAAATCTCCCTGTATTTTACCAATATTTTTCTCTGTCCTGGACAGCCAGTTCGAAAATAAAACGCGACTATATTTAAAAATTAATATGTATTGCAAAAATGAAAAAGGCAATTTGTCATTCGCCACATGTACACATATTTTTACTCTCAACTTTATTAAAATGTCCATCCGATGTTTTTCGGTGCAAACGCAAAAAGTGGTTTTTTTTGGTTGTCACTTGTCAGTTTTGACATTTAAAATTTGGGTGATAGTAGATTTGAATTGGTCATTTATTGCTACCTAGTGCTACCTTATTTATTGCTACCTAGTCACGAATTTTTTGTTTTAAATCCGTAGTTCTATCCACAATTCAAATAAGTTAGACATTTGAAACTATATAATTTATTGACATGTCTTCAAGAAGTATAGCTACAGATACGTGGAATTCAGGAATTTATAATTCTATTTTTAAAACTAACGCATTTAATCGCAGAAGTTATATTTTGTTATGCTATTTATTTTTATGATAACCTTCCAATCCATAATTCGTTTGGTGGAAAATACAAGTTTCTAACATTTCTATGTGCGGTAAACTTCATTACGACTAAGCATATTACATTTTTAATTAAAATTACTCTTAAAATATATATAAAAGTTATGTTTTCTATTTTATTTTAGATTGCACAGGCTGTATATTTTTTAGTATGTTTGGTAAACGATATATTTGGAACAAATGAATTGTCGCCTAAGCAGCGGCCATATATTAGAACACTAAAAGATAATTTGTTTTCTATATTGGCGTTTCCTTTGGCAGTTAATGTATCTGTGGCATTTTGGGGAATATATGCTATTGATAGAGAGTTAGTGTTTCCAAGAGCCTTGGACAAACACTTTCCAACGTAAGTATAAATGATTTTTGTTCAATCAATATTGGTTTGTTTGTGTAGCACTTTTTTAGTTTGTAATGCAGAAATATTTTTAAAAATACTGTATTGGAGCAATACTTTTCAATACCGCTTTAAGAAATGAAATCGAAAAGAAAGAAATATTCCATAGTTTATGTCCATAAACTATGGAATATTTTTTTCTTTTGATTTAATTTCTTAAAGCAGTATTGAAAAATTTGGCTCCAATAACAGTATTTTTTGAAATATATATTCTGCATTACTAGGGTGACCATTTGTTTTTCTAAGTGAAATCAGTACAAAATTTTAAGGGTTTAAATATGTACTATCCTTAATCTCACCTAACCTTGTCTCTTCTAAGTCGAATGGTAAATGTGTAAAGCGAAGAGAAGAAATGCGGTTTTCATTTTAGTAGTTTGAGCGAAATTTTGTTGAAACCAACACCATTAGTTTGTAAAATACAACTTTCTGCTTC
>CAVNZG010000733.1:0-14887 GCA_963693315.1 Diogma glabrata
ATAATCTCCAGAACCACTGCATCTATTTGAAAAATTCTTTCACTATTTGAAAAGTACATTATTCCAGATAGACATAGGCTATATATTATGTATATAAATGGAACCCCAGGGCTCTTATAATTAACTTAAGGGGATTTGCCTTTATTTTTTGAATTGGGTTTTTATTTAAATATCGTTTTATACACATGGTTTGCTTTGATCAATGTTTTTTACATTGAACATAATTTTATGAAATTGAAAAATGAAAGTATAATCTGACAAACAATTACATTTATAAATCAAAATTATATACATATATTGGAATTTAACACATCATTTACATCAAATAATAATTTTTGTTTGAATAAAATGTGTTGTGTTATAGGGTTTACAATTAGTGTCACAACAACACATAAATACCTTTTAAGACCTAGGTCCCACAACAACTGGCGTTCTAAGGTCATGATGAAAGCTTTTTTTTAAACCTTTGCGGGTTGAAGTCACCTGAGACTAAGGATTCCGGCAAACTATTCCATTTGTATGCAGTTCGGACAAAGAAGTCTTTCTGCAATCTGATTCCGGCAAACTATTCCATTTGTATGCAGTTCGGACAAAGAAGTCTTTCTGCAATCTGCCAGTATAACAGCGTGGGATCTCGACCGTTTGACTGGTTGCGGTAGCCGATTGTCGAGTGGAACGGGGGTAAGAATAAGTTTGGGGCATGATGCTGCTGATTTCATCTGAGCACTGTTGATGACGATATTTGTAAAAAATAACGAGGTCAGTAACAGTGTGACGATGTTGTAGGGAATCAAGTTTTGATGTCAAAGTTCGATCACCCACAATTCGTATAGCCCGCTTTTGAACAAAGTCCAAGAGGGCCAAGATGGAAACAGAACCAGCACCCCAAACTTGACAACAGTACTCCATACAGGGACGAATATAGGACTTATAAACATGGAGCAATTGGTATGGAATGAAAAATGTTTTGCATCTATTTAGGAGGCCGAGTTTTTTAGACGCGCTTTTTGCCATCGCCATTACATGATCGTTCCAGAGTAGGTCATTTGAAACTGTGACACCCAATAAACGAATGCTTTTACATTTACTTATTGGTTCATCACACATACTGAATAAAATATCTTTGGGGAACTCGGTCTTTGATCTGGAAACAATCAACAGCTGTGTTTTGGTAGAGTTGAAATTGACCAGGTTATGGTCACCTCAATCGGCGACTGCTTTTAGGTCTTTATTCACGTTTATGGCAGCGTCTCTCCGGGCGGGATTAATTCGTTCGTGCATTTTACCTTTTGTAGGAAGGGACTCGAACGACTTGTGCAAAGTACTATCATCTGTAAAACTATTTATTGGGTTGCTGGTGATTTTCAACAATTCGTTGATATAAATCAAAAATAGGGTTGGGGACAATACTGAGCCTTGAGGTACACCAGCGTTAATTAATTTAGACTCAGAAGAAAATCCGTCTAAGGAGACCGAAATGTATCGGTTGGATAGAAAATTTTGATTCAGCTTCACAATATTGGGATGAAAACCATACGCAACGAGCTTGTGGATCAAGTTGGCATGCCAGACTCGATCGAATGCCTTGGAGATGTCTAAAGCAATAACGTATGTTTCCCCACCTTTATCAAGAATGCTGTTCCAACAATGCGCTACATAGTTTAATAGATCGGTGGTTGATCTTTTGTTTCGAAAACCGTATTGGCTGTCGGCTTTTAAATGATTTACTTCCAGAAATTTTGAAATGTGTGTATTAATATAATGCTCGTAGACTTTGGATAGGACCGATAGTAAAGCTATTGGCCTATAATTTGAGATATCGGATTTTCGTCCCTTTTTGGGGACGGGCTGGACGTTTGCCAACTTCCAGCACGAGGGTAATATACCAGATTTGTAGGATTGGTAGAATATTTTAGTCAAAGTTGGTGCAAGTTCTTTAGAAAAGGTTTTTAAAATGATGGGTGGAATATTGTCCATTCCTGAGGCTTTGTTGATGTTTAACGCCTTTAAAAGCTTGGCGACTATTTTGGGTTTGAAGTGGAGTTCATTCATATTAACTCCTAACTAAATATGTTTTTTTTTAAAGTCCTATTTATTAACCCAATTATTTATCTACATTTTTAGATTTATAAATAGTAATAAATAATTTTATTTGTTTTTTAATATGCTAAATTATGGCATTTGTGCACTCAATTTAGTTCAATCTAAATTTTTTGTTTCTAAATTTTTCTTTTTATTATATACGTTATTTGGTATTTCTTCTTATTTTTAATTGTGGTACAATAAAAGGGTTAAAAAAATTATACCCATATCTCCTATTATTTAATTAATAAATAAAAAAAAAATAAAATAATCCTTATTCTACTTAATCTAACATATTCTACCCACCACCTTCTAAACCTAAGCTAATTAATAATATCACTTTTTTTCAATTTCAATGTTTGTGATCCTACGGGGACCACCACCAATAATTTCGTGGTCCAATATGTTTCAGCATGATGGCTGAGATGCCGTCGGGTCCAATAGCTTTTGTTGGCTTAATCTTCTTTATGGCATTCTCAACCTCTTCCGAAAATAAGATTTCCTCTAAATGTTCAGTATTGAGTTTGCGCAGATGTCTCAATACTGACCTAGATTGCTTTTCATGTTTACGTGGCTTTTCTGTAAACCGTGTGTTGAATTTTGTTGCGCATTTTCTGTGGTTTTCAGTTGGGATATCATCGAAGGAGATCATGCAATTGTTACCTGGTTGTCGAGGATGGGTTAAGCCTTTTATGACCTTCGAGAGACTTTTACTTGTGCCAAAATTTGAATCGCTCACTAGTTTTCTCCATTTATCACGTTTGTGTTCTGCAACTAACTTATTGATTTTCTTATTAAGATCTGGAATCCTAGTATCAGCTGGATCTGCTTTGCGGATGTCGTCTCTTTGGATGGAGAGTACACAAGCATCCTGTGGCAGTTTGGTTTTACCTTTTGTATTCTGCCGGAACCCGGATGGAATGTAGCGAGATCTGGCTGTATTAAAAATTTTTCTAAAATTTCTTTCCCCAGAGAGGGCGTCAAGTGGTAAAAATTGTTTACTGAATTCCATTTCAGTAAAATTAGTAAAATTTTCCCAGTCTGCTTTGTTAAAATTAGTATAAGTCTTCTTTTCAGATTTTATTATGTTGATGGAACGGCTTAAGTTGATTATGATCGGCACGTGGTCTGATCCTAATGCAATATCAGTTCTCCATTCTGCAATTGGCATTAGTGACATGCTGGGAAGGGAAACATCTGGAGAAGAATACGAATTATTTGTAACCCTTGTTGGATGTGGTTCGTTGAGGACTCCAAAATTGGAGCCGTCAATTGGAGCCGATCAGCAATGTTTTCACCTCGTGAATCGGTGTTTAGGTGCGAGTGCCATAGATCATGATGAGTATTCACATCGCCGAGAATCAGACAGTCTTTTGTATGAAATAAATGTTCTATGGACGGTTCATAACCGGTATCACAGCTGCTTACTGGTGGAATATATACAGGGTGAACCATTTAACTTGGCACAAAAATAGGTCTCAATTTAAGAAAAAGTGGTGGTCCATTAGAAGATCTGAAATCTTCATCTTAATAAAAAAAAAATAATAATAACATTATGAAGCCTATCCAAAAAAAAAAAATTCAAAATTTTCAAAATTTTCAAAATTGCGTTGTTTGGAAGATATTGGGTTGTGCCAAGTTAAATGGTATATTGACTAGAGTTATCTCCGTGTTGCCGGATTTTATTATAATACCCAGTTGTTCTAGGTGTTTATCAGTTCCCAGTACTGTAGGTAATATGGTTGTACGGTAGATAACAGTTTTGTGAATGATAAAAGCAAGGCCATCACCTTTGTCCTTCCCTCTATTCAACCTTATAATTTTGTAATCACAGTAATTATCACTAAGTTTAAATCTAACATTTAATTTGGTTTCTTGAAGAATCGTGACTAGAATGTTGTTATTGCACGTATAATTTATAATATCATCTATCTTGTTGGTGAGACCGTTGCAATTCAATTGCATAATTTTGACATCACTCGGAGTTTCCGGATGCGTGTTCATTCCCATTGTGTTTTGCTGCAAGCTCGCGTTGGTTTGTTTGCCTGATAATTGACAGCATGGCGCTATGTAGTGTTTGGTCCAATGTTTATGTGTGGCTAAACCTGAGCAGTTCTTGAGGTGACACCATTCTTTACTGGATAGATGTTATGTTTGCCCTTAAAATGTTTTTACATATTGAACAATGCCATGTTTTAGTTGGTCCTGGATTTCTTTCTATACCTGCCATGACGAGGAGTATTTGAAGCAGAGAGGCCAGTGACAGCTGCTTCCTAACCCAAAAAATGGAGCGACGAATTTGCACCTTCCGTCGAAATTGTTGTGATGGTCCTTGATTGGAATTGGATTACGAGTACTTCTGGGGCGTAGACCCGTCCATCTTGAGAAGCACTTATTTTTTATAATACTATATGTGTTATTATGGTTTTCCATATTATTCACTGTTTGTGTGCTTTTGTCACTTTTGAATTAAAATGCAATATTTAAAAATATACTTTTTACTGTTTATTTTTAATTTTATTTTATTAATAATAATATAAACTTCCTTATAGTAACAATTTGGATTTTATTTTTTATTTTATAGAATATCGATTTCGACTTACGTCATCCTCAGTTCTTAAATTATTATTACAATTTTTGCTTAAACTATTACTTATATACTATTTCAACTGCTATTTTTTATTATTATGTCATATATTTTGTTAGTTTTAGTGTTGATTTTATTATTTAAAATGTTGTTATTGTTTTTATGTATTCCTATTTCTTCCAATCTATCTAGATGTGGTCCTTTTTTTTGTTTTTTGTGTTTTTCTATTTTTAAATGTTGAACATATCTGGATTTTGGATCGCTCTGTTAATTTCATTGGTGTGCTCAATAAATCTTTTTGTGAAGGACCGCCCCGTCTGGCCTATATAAAATTTACTGCAGTCGTCACAGGTAAGCTTATAAACACCTGTGTCTAAGGTTTGGGTGTTTTTAGTTTTTAGGTAATTTTCTATTTTATTTTTGTTTTTGTAAGCTGCAATATACCCATATGTTTTTAAAGTTTTTTGCATTATTGTGAATGTTGTTTTATTGTATGTTACGCCTACGTATTTTTTACCTGCTAAGTTTTCTTCATTCTTCAATGTTGTTAGGGTTCGCAAATTTTTCTTGTTTTTATATTTTCCATTTCATGTGTCAATTATTTCATTTTTATATCCGTTTTTTCTGGCTATGTATTTTATGTTTAGTTCGTCTTGATAATTTTCAGCATTCATTGGTATATTTTTCAATCTATTGATCGTGTGGTTGTAGGCAGCTAGTTTATGTTGGTATGGATGATGTGATTTAATATTTATTGTTTGATCAGTTTGGGTTGATTTTCGGAATATTTTGAATGTGTGTTTTGAATCTACTTTTTGATTGATAAATCCAAAAAGTTTATTGTGTTATTTTCTTAATTTTCTAGCGTGAATTTAATGGAAGGTTCTATGCTGTTTATGTGTTGGTGTAATAGATTAAGCTGTCTATTCGTTCCTTTGAATAATAAAATTATATCATCAACGTAGCGATACCAATAAATGATTTTTTATTTGTGTGGATTTGAGTTATTATGTATATATTTTGTTTCAAAATCGTTGAGATATATTTCGGCTTCCCATAGGTGATCCTTCTGTTTGTTGATAATATGTTGAAATAGTTTTGTTTTGTTATGTGTGAAATAGTTTTGTTTTGTTATTTCGGTTATTATATTTATTATTTCTTGTGTATCTGTTGGGTTTAAACCATTTTTAATTAACATATTTTTTGTTATATTTTTTGTATCTTTTATTGGTATGTTTACTTATTTTTTGATAGTTGAGATAGTTGAGATGTGTTATGTTATTTATTCTAGGTAGTTCACTATTGCTATCAAACTGTACTATATAAATAGGTAATTTAGCTTTGTTTTTTTGTGGATTTCTATTTGTCATTTGAATTATATTTGTGATTTTTAAATTTAGTGTCTCTGTCTTCTGTTTTAATTCATCTTTAATATATTCCAGTTCTTCGTATTGTCCCAGTCCTTTTAATACAAGGAATTTTGGTTTTTCGCTTTTTGGTGTAAAAGTGAAATATGGTGTATCAATTCTTTTCAATGTTTGTAAATATGCCTTGTAGTCTTCCATGTTTTGTATATGTACTGTGTGATTTGTCTCACTGTTTCTTTTAATTTCAAATTGTGTCATATTTAATTTTAATTGTTTAGCAATTTTAATTGAGTCTTCAATTGTTTGTGTGTTTATTTTTATTGGTGGTGGTCTTACCTGTTTATTCATTACTTTAGGGTTGTTAGTATTAGTAGAAGTTTGTTTTTTCTCTACAATATTAGATTTATTACTGTTGTGATCTTGTTGTTTGTGTTGTACTTCAGATCCTTTTTTTTCGTTTCTTCTTCTAATTTGATGAATCCATGTGTTCTCTTCGTTATCTGTATTATCATCTATATGAGCCGATAATTTTTAATTCTTGGAAGCTACGGCTTGATATGGCTTGATCTGAAGTTTGTTTAAATAGTTTTTTTCACTTCTGTCGTATTTTTATGCTATAGTAAAACAAACAGATATAATTGTAAGGATTGTTCTAAAAAATTGAAACATTGCAACATTAAATATATATTAATTTAATTATAGAAAAGAGGGATATTCAAATGCGAATATTGTAATCAAAAATATTACAAACTTTATGATTTGGTTCATCATAGATTAATACACACAGGCGAGAAGCCACATAAATGTTCAAAATGCGATAAAGAATATTCAAGACGAAATAGTTTGACTAGACATTATAGGAAAACTCATCTTAAAAGAAATCTGGTAAGCTGTTAAACCATTTGAATCAAATAATTTATTAACAATTTTAATGTTTTATTAATCGTTACGGTAATTAAGCTGGGTACAAAGAAATCATCGAATCACAACTTAATTGTAAGTAAAAATTGATTAATTTTCTTATTATTTACAATTATTATTACTGAAAAAAACAACTTATTATAATTGCTGAAGCTTTGTTATCTTGTCTTCTATGAGTAGAAATTTTGTTTGGGTTGAATGGCACGCAGACTCTACGGTCCACAACGATGTGTTTTAGTTTCCTTTCATGATTTAACAACCCACAAATCTTCCTGATAGTTGATTTAATTTAACACGGACTGAATGAACTTGTTGCTACATGATAGCTTTGCCGATAGCCTAGGTCTGAGGTTTGAAGGCCATTTATCGTAGGTTTAATCTTTAGTTTTAATTTTAACGAGTATTTTTTTTCTCCATGTGAAGATGGTTACATCAAGCCTTACTCATTCGGAAATTTCGCCTTCAATCTTTAAAATAAATTTCCGTAACCGGAAGTCACCAACGAGAAGGTGTATTGAGCGTTTGGTGGCAACACCAGATTCGACAGAAGCCTTTTAACAAGCGTAAGAACAAACAAGTAGTCCATGCTTAAGCTAAAAACTTACCACTCTGACCCCTAATAAACCGATCTTACTCAGACTGACTAATCAGATTTATCTGTATTTTAGTGTAAAATCCTCCTGCAAAACTTTGCTCCATCCGTTTAAACTTAATATAACTATTAATATAACTTTAGCGAATTCTCCTTTAAGAAAACTCAAAATATCTTTCCATCGTGTGCTCAGTACAATCGACGAACAAAAACTGTAGAGTTATTCCACCGATTTGCTGTCTAAATACCTGTAGAACTATGTGCCTCCAAAACGATTATTTTAAAAGAGTCGCCAAATGATGGAACTCAATGCCTTCCTCCGTATTTCCCGGTGAATTTTCCCCTCAGACATTTAAATAAAATACCATTCCCCATATCCTCATTCCTTCCGTTTTCCCTATCGGCTTCCTTTCTAGTTCACATGGTACCATCGGCTATTCAAAGAATCGGAATAATGAATATTTTATAATTACGTGTACTAGTTAAGCAATAAAAGAAATTCAAGATAGACGATTGAGACTAAAGAACCTGATATAGCTTTGAATTTAGAGGCCTTCTAAAGGGTCATAACATAATAGGTTGTATCCGTTGCAATAGTATTGCAGCGACTACATGACATGTTCAACGGTTCGGTTTGGACATGTTCAACGGTTCGGTTCGCAGTTTGGAATAATTAACAAAACGTATTTCAGTGCCATCGGAAGTGGCAGACCGCGACGACGACTACAATTGGACACTTACGTAATGAACGAACGAAAAAATCCGCTTCCATAGTAATTATGCCGTTGATGCAAACGCTCCTACATACATGGAGCATAAATGCAAGTAGGTTGAGAAGTTGGTTGAAAATGTTTTACATTTATTTTCGAATAAGTCTATAGTATATTACTATAGGACGGAAAATGGAAGTAGACCGGATAAAGAATATCTTACCCATTACAGGACAGGACGAAAGGAGGATGTCCGGCTGACTACATTCGTCCTGAGAATCATAAAAAAAATCATGAAGTGAAATGGGGCCGGGCTCGAACCCAAATCCCGAGATAGACTCTCAGACTACCGACTGAGCTAGCCGGTCTAGACGCAAAAATTAAGACGAGGCCCGAATAAAGGTGGGCGATCCAATATACAAAAACAGGAATGATTTTTTGGAAAATAGGAAATCAATAAGAATTAGAGGAAAGCATATATCTATTGACGCACGTCTTTGGAATGATATGTTTCGTGTCGTCGGGAAATAACTTTGGTTTTCACAGATTTGAGAGCTAATTTGGCATTTAGTTGCTTCCCAGTGTCACTTAAAACGAAATCAACGGAGGACTGTCTCCCCTCTTCCGTGCAGGCAGTTCAAGCGCCGGAGCACAAAGTAGGTCGTGCTATGAGTGATCATGGGAGGGATACCAAAGGAGGCATAATAAGGGGAGCATCCTAATGTTCGATGCACGGAGCATCGAAGAACTCAAGCAATTTCAATAAGATGCACGTCCTAACGAGTATGGTCTTCGGCCAGGTATCCATGTAGTCCAGCAATAACACTTCTGTGTTGTTGTTACTCCCTTGGACGAATTAGCTTGTGGGCAGTATAAAGCTGTAAACCCCATACCTAAAGGAAAGGAAGATTTGAAACAATTTAGATCTAAACTGCGACCCATTATAGGAGACAATTGTTTTGGAACAACCAAAAATATGGAACACATTGGTTTCTAGTAGTTTACAGATAAGCCTGGCGGTAAGTTTCCGTAGGAAAAAGAAATAGGATTTAATTTGCGCAGCCATCCAGGGTCAAAAATAGAACCGACGTAGATGATATAGCATTTTTGCCACACCACCTTGGGCAGAGGTACGAGGATCATAGGCTTGGGAAATCAACTTGTCCGCCGTTAACTCTTCGGGGATCCACAACTTTTATGTTTCACCTTCCGGTGTAACATCAATATGAGAGAAATTAAGTATTTTAGGGCAACTGAGTAATCTTGAAGTCGTTCCTTATGCGACTTAAAAGTCAGGACAGGTGAAGTTATCACGCTACTTGGATCTCGATTGAGAATGGTTATTGGCGATTTAGTGTTTGTCGAAAGGTTAAGAACGGTTGATTCCACAGAAGAAGCATTTCCCATCTCAGTAGGGATAGAAAGTATGGTAGAGTAGATCTATCTCCAGCTGGGAGAGTTAATAAAACGTTGATGTCTAGAACTGAAGGAGTAGTATTGGTGTATAAAATTTGAGGTGGGGTTATGTCCGAATCTTGGGCAGGCTGTAAAATTTCTGGAAACGAGGCAGAGGGATTGGTACTCTGCTCATTTGTTGGTTTTCCAGGCAATGATGGCAGTTGGAAAGATAAGTGTCATCTTTTTCAAACCCGAATCAGAAAACACGCCAGCTTACGGTACAGTTTTGGTGAATTTGACCTTCCCGTTTGCAGTTCCAGCAATTCGGTGGTTTTGCAAAAGGGTTAGCAATGAACGGAGGCTTAAGTGCGGACACTTCGGGTTCTTTTTTAGGATCCTCGCCCTCAAGGAGTAATTCGGAGATATGCCTTGTAGGCCTAAAATTGTTTGTTCTGTACCGAGAGTTAACATCTGCAAGTAACTTCTCTCGGTCGCGACATAGTTCCCGTAGGTGCTCGATACTAAAGATTTGTACGAACATTAGATCCTTACGTATATCGCCGTAAGAATGGTCAATAAATATTTATTTTGTTCAGCAGCCATATTCTGTAACTGTAAAGCGGTGAAGTGATAAGTTTTTATATGAAGAAAAAAAAACGAAGGAATTTTAAACACTTCACCGCTTCACAGTTACAGAATTAAGTAGCAGATCATAAAACAACTTTTGAAAATAATGTTTCTTAGCATAATACTTTTTAGAAGTTAATAGCTGCAAAATACGATATAGTTAAATTTGCAATACTAACTAGTTCTCTACACCTATCCCCCGTTTTACACGGTAGATACGTTCCTGATAAAAACGTGTTAATCGAAAATATAAATTTTGTATGGAAAACAGTGTTAAACGAAAAACGTGGGTTTTTGGTCATTTCTTGGGCGACAAACAGATTCGATAAAACATAAAAGTACCAGTTTAATCACATAAGATATCGACATAACAGTTAAAATGATTTTCAAAAGGAAACATGTGACATAACCAATAAGAAATTCACAGAAAAATAAAAAGTAATTATGCATGCACATACTAGCATGTTGACCTAAATCAAACCTAACTTAACTTGATTCAGTTCGGTGCGACTTGGAAGTTAAATCTGTAATTAATAATTGTGCTTTCTTTTTAGCTAAATCTTGCATACATCTTCATATTGACTTAAAAATTCGTTGACAGTTCGCAGAAATCGGAGAGCTAGTTCAATATTCGGATCATGTTGTTGAAAGTAGCTGCATTATTTATTATCTTCTGGTATAATGGTTGCAATAAAGAAGTTTTAATTTTGGGTAGAAATACAATTTATCTATTTGTAAGCTGCAAATCTTGAGGGTGACATGGAGCATTGTCCAGTAAAAGAAGAACCTTAAATATTATTTTGATTAAATGCTATTTTACTTATGGTACGTAAGAGTTATGAGACAAATCAATGAACAATGTGACTTTAATCCAAGCTTTTGTATTGGCATTCCAATAAATAGAAAGATTTGTTTATTCCTTTTTACCTGGACGCTTTGCCACCTAAGCCTAATCACTCTTTAGTATTGAAAACCTGATCAGCAGCCAAATTCTGTAATTGTGAAGCGGTGAAGTGATAAGTTTTTGAATAAACAGAAACGATGGAATTTTTAACGCTCACCGCTTCACAGTTACAGAATTTGGCTGCAGGACAGTAAGCTGTACCGGAATTAATTTCAGTCAATTTTAGTGGGTACATACTGTTGTGCTGTATCTAAATCAGTTTAATGCGCTTTTTAATTTTAAATATTTGCAAAAAATGCCCGTGTGTAAATATTTCGAACCAACCATGATAAAACTTAAACGGCATTTTATTTGAGTAGATGGCGTAGATCTATTTAAGTAGATGGCAACTGTTTCACATTCCAAAAATTTTAAAGTCTGACTAGTTATGATATAGGTACCAATTGGAATACGTCTTTGATATTGGTCTTCAAGCCATATCATTAATTTATTTTCCATTGTTTTTATTTTTTTTTTCAATAAAATGTGTTGTGTAGTAGGAATTACAATATGTATCAAAACAACAAATAAAAACTTTTAACATCATGGTCATCGCAACAACATACGTTCAACGATGTTGATGAACGCTAATTTTTATTGTTTGTGTTCTTCAAATTTTTTTGAATTGATAACTAAACAATAAATCTAATCATTTAATCAAATATGACAGACCCAAATATTTCATTATAGGATAGAATAAGACCTCACTGCTATTGAAAGTGTTGTATAATATCTCGCGTTAACTCGTATGTCAACAGATAGAATTATTTACTTACAAATTAACTATGACCATTAATACACCTACGTATTTTGTATCTAGCTAATAACGATCTATTGCTTAAAATCAACTGATTTACATAGAGAATCTCTTACATCCCTTTGCTGATTTATATCAACATGTATTTACAAAATTTTGCTTTGAACACTCAAAGGCGTTTTTTGTTACTAGTTTCTTGTTTTCTTGTTTTAATTACAACTTGTGTGTATATGATCATAAGTGGTATACCAGAAGGTTTAATTAAAATAAAGTAGATATAAGAGCCATGTAATACCAAAATTTGTCTTTTTTTTAACTTTTTTTTTTGGAAATCTGATTTCAAAAACCGTGTAAAGTCGAAAACGTGTTAAATGAGTGCCGTGTAAAGCGGGGGATAGGTGTACTATTAAATTTAAATTTTTTTTTAAATTTTGTTTTTCTGGCGAATCAATTCCCAAATATCGTGTGTGAGTCAAGGACAAGTATTCTTCACCTTCACTAGAATACTTTTGGTCGTAGTAAACTTTAAAACTAATTCATTATATTTATTAACAATAAACTCAATTGGTTGATTGGACAATAGAAATTGTTAAATAGGATGAACACATCAACATGATACAAATAAACAATATTTTTTCAACCGTCTTTTTGTCATTCTTTTTGGTTTACCGGTGCGACGGTCGGTTCTAAAAATCAAAATTAAAATCGTTTATTTTATAATTTATATAGACATCTAAAGTCGATTATCATGTATGTGATTGGGATAGATGCGGTAGAAGCTTCTTGAATTCCTCTGACTTCATGCATCATACAACAAACCATCTGAAGGAATATAAATTTCAGTGTTCTTTTGATTCTAACAGCATCAAAACATCTTCTCATTTAATGGGTCATATTGAATCTTTACTCTCAATGGTATGTGTTTAATTCCATCACAAGACATCTGATTTAATTTAGTTTATAAGATTTAATTTTTGTTTTGAATTTTAGGATATTAACAGTGGCTGCGATAACGAGAATGTGATTAAGCTACCTAGAAATATATCAGATTTTAATGGAAGTGTTATTGTTTTGTAAAACGTCTTTCGATTACAGAAATGAAAAGTGGTTTCATCGAAAGAAAAATGGTAAGTTGAATTAGTTGTTTGTTTGAAACTCGAATCACAGTCATTTAAATAAATAAAAAAAATCGATATCCGTACAAAATGAATTTCTATTCTCGATTAACGTTTCATAATTAGACAACTAGCGTGTTTTTGGCTGTTTAATATTCGCTCAAAAAATTTAACAGATACAGTTGAATAGATTCAAAGTTCAGCTTGGTTTTTAAAAAAATTTATGCATCGTTCTTTTTCTCGTTTTCATTTTAGCATAATTGCCTTTATTGCAACGGATCATTCAATACTAAAATAGGTTTCAATAACCATATTCGAACGCATGGTAAAAATATTACAATAGTAAGTAAATTTATAAATCAAATTGTCTCTCACTCTTAACATTTTCATTTCATTACTCTTTCTCAATCGTTATTACAGCAATCAGCGATTAAAAAAAGATTTAAATGCGAGTGTTATGGATCGAAATTTAGTGGACTTAGCTACTTGAAACGACATATATTCGGAAAAAAACAAACATGCAATGAATTAGTCAACAAATCCAATGAAGTTCTTAATAAAATATTAACTGAGAATATTGAAATGGTAAGTAATTAAATAAGACTGCAAACCGCTCGATTCAATTTTTAACAGTTCACACTGCGATTTGTATAAAATAATTTGACGTCGGCGTTTTTCAAATTACAGATCCAAAGAGGGAAAAAAGAAAGAATACAAAGGACGAAGAAGAAACCACATAAATTGCGTGATAATTGTAATGATAATTCCTTTACACCGTTCTCGTTTACAAATTCTGAAAGAGAACCACTAACAAAACGACATGTAAGTAGATTTAATAAAGTTTTAGTGATTTTTTGTTTATGTATTTTGCAAGAAATTCTTTATTTTATTTTAAGAATTAGAAAAACTAAACGACAATTAACAATTTCCATAAAAATGACTTAAAGCATTAATCGAAACTGATTAAAAACAATATTGGTGACGCTGATGCTTGACCTTAGACTGACTTGACCACAATTCTGGAAATAAAATAAAATGTTTAGGATATATAGTGAACTTTTTCCATCAAATACTTCAATACGCGTAGTTCTAATTATAAAAACAGATGCTTCGTCAGCCTTCATCACTTTTCCTCATTATCCCACAAAAGCTGTTCAGTTCCTTCTCATATAAACCTCATTCTTGTATCCCAATAGGGGCATTCCACGTAAAGCGGATAGGTAAAAAATGTTAATGTTTCCGATTTTAGTAATATTTGATTATGTTATACCTATATGTGTCCTCGATCCAGATACAAAATATTTGTAAAGCATAAAGTCTGGTTAATGAGCTAGAGGACTTTAAAATTTGACTAACCGGTTGATATGCGCTACTTCGAATCCTTTAGCATTTTCAAAAGATGCAATAAAATAAATAAAGTAGTCGAATTTATACTTCATTTAATGAGCTTTTTAAATAAATTTTTAGATTTAAAAAAAAAATTTGTTTGAAAAAAAACTATATTTAAGTTTTTAAAACTTGAGTTTCACAAAGTTAGACCCTTTAAATTTTTTATTTTTTTCCTAAAAATAGGTAATAGTGTATAGATAATCCTCGCCAAATTTCATAATGTACTTAGAAGTCGTTTAGCAGCTAGACCAGTTTCTGTTTCGAAGCGATATTTCTTTAACTAGATAGATAGATAGATAGATAGATAGATAGATAGATAGATAGATAGATAGATAGATAGATAGATAGATAGATAGATAGATAGATAGATAGATAGATAGATAGATAGATAGATAGATA
>CAVNZG010000734.1:0-16649 GCA_963693315.1 Diogma glabrata
AATATTTTAAAAATAAAATCAAGGCCAAATTCCTTACTTAGAAAAAGAGTCAACATGAAATACAATTAAATTACTTTATGAATCAAATCAACATAATGTAAAATAATCGAATATTCTAATATTTTCTCAAGGTTTCTAATAAAGGTGATCTAGAAAAATCGAGAAATCATGCAGAACCGAGTAAGGAATCCCTATATTTAAGGAATCCCTCTTGCAAAATTAAGGTAGAAAAACGTAACAATATCAAATATTAAGTTAATCACGAAACACTTCTTCCAGTTATTTTTGATTTGGCTGAAATTTTTTTTATGGGTTTTATATCGAAAAAAAAAGATATACTTGTTTGAGGATTTTTTTTTTTTGGAAAATATGGCGATTCTAAATTTCGAGAATTTCGTGATTTTTGGCTTGACGAGCTATTTTCGAATATTCATAACTTCGGTTCTATTAAAGATAAAACCTCTAGTTTGTTTTATTAAAGTTAGAAGGTCTTAGTATTAAAAAAATTAAAATTAATAAAAGTTATTAGATTATAAAATAAAAGTTATTAACAAATTCCTATTGTTATAAACAAATAAAATGTTTAAATTGATCTTTAGTCATTGCCCCACCCACGTTTTAGTATGACCATCGTATTCTACGTTTCATTTCCTATAAAAAATTATTTTTTTTTCAAACGTCAAATAATTAGGTCATAATTATACTGAGCTGGCTACGGAGAAATGCAACATCCATGCCTAGTCAGGGACAGTGTTGCTATGGTATCATAGGCTAAAATAATAACATACAAAATATAATTTTAAACGTCATTTTTATTTATTAAACTAATACTAAGCGTACAATTTCTTAATGCTGCATTTTGGAAATTAAAATCATGCAATGCCGTAGAAGTCTGTGCAGACGAAGTTAAATTTTCTGCAATCAAATGATCTACTGATTTTTCTGATGATATTTGTCTTGCTGACACTAAGTGTTGTAACTTCGTTCAAGATTTTACTTGCATTCTCATTTTTATTTCGCAGTGACTCCTCTATGTATCTTCCCGCTACACTACTTGATTTCCAGCCCCCGATAAATTTTGAGGTAATTTTCTCCAATTATTGTGAACGATCGAATTTTTCTCGTCTTACTGTCCGGAATTTTAATCAAAATAACATTCTCCGTGTCCTCTATGTCTGTAGTTTTCATTTTCACCATTTCATCACATCTGCAGGCTCCAGTTACTCCAGTTAATAAAACAATCTAAGTACACATTTAAACCACAAAATTAAAATTACTCAAAACGTATTACCTTTCAAATAAAATAGTTTCAAACTGCTCCTTCGAAAAAATTCTTGATTTTTTTGCAGAGTACCCTTCGTTTGATTTTTTCAAGAACGCGCGTAACTTTAAATATTTACTAATATCCATTCCATGTTTATTTATTAGTTGCGATTTAATCATGGAATATCGTGACCACATGGAAGATGATTTCCATTTTTTCTCCTTAGCCATTGTGTTGAAATATGCTAGAAGCACATTTTTTTCAAATGTATTTACATCCTTTGAGTTGCACCACTCCTTAAAATGATAATACGTGGCACAATATCTCTCACCAGATTTTGTGGGTCCAAGAGAGGAGACGGCATCATTGTCCATAGCCTCAATTTCTGCTGAGAAACTCGATTGCATTTAAAAAAACTGGCCAGTTACAACTGGCCTAACAACAAATATGAACAATTTATATATGTCAAAACGTTTTTTTGTAAACAATCGCAACTACTCATATTTATAAATCACGCCTTCTTAGATATTTATTGTTTGCATAAATTAAAACAAGAACTGAGTATCAAAACCACAAAAACATGGAACATTTTAAAGCGTTTGAAGAAAAAATAACATATTTTATTTGGAGGAGAAGTAACTTTCCATGGCTTGCCTTAGGCGCGCCATGGAAAGTCATACTTCTCCTCCTAATAAAATAATATACTATTTATTTAATGGAGAATGATTTTTACTCTAAGAAATAAATTTATTTATCAAGCGCTGGACGAGAAAAAATTCCACATATGGGTCATTCTTTTACATACCAAACAGATTAGGACAAAATGGAGAGCGGATCTAAGTTTCGAGAATTTTGTGAATTTTGGCTTGGAGATATATTTTCAAAGATTCATAACTTCGGTTCTGGTAAAAATAGACCCTTTTTGTCTGTTATATTTTAAAGAATATAGATGGAATTTTTAAAAAAACTGTTATTTATAAAAATTAATAACAAATTTCTATTGTTATAAACAAATAAAATGTTCAAATCAATATTTAGTCATAATCTAACAAAAAATAAAGAGTGTTTAGTGTGACAATCGTATTCTACGTTCAATTTTCAATAAGAAACGTTGAATGGACAAATGAGTTTTACTGTTACAAATAATTTAACTTTTCCAGCGCCGGACGACAAACATTTATAAAATTTTTTATCGTCTCGCGCTCGATAAATTAGTTTATTTCTAACAGTAAAACTCATTTCTCCATTTAATTAAATAAACGTTTCTTATTGAAAATTGAACGTAGAATATGATGGTCATACTAAACACTCAGTGGCGTAACTATAGAAGTGGAGGCCCCGGACAATTTTTCACAAGGGGGCCCTTACCAAAAAAAATGTTGACATCATTTCACCCCCCCCCCCCCCCCCCTTTCCATACACACACACAATAATATTGTTTGCTTGCTTGGTGTCTTGAAAGGATTTATTTAAAGGATGGATACAATAACGTTCAAAAAAGTGTTAAGTAATTTCTGTGAAATTTTTTATTCTCGTGGTACAATACTAAAATTGAAAACATCGAATAAAATGTAAAATTTTCGAGTTTCTGAAGTTACGATATACTCATTCAGAATTTAATACGCCTTACTTTCGCATCAGCGAACTTGCGAATAATTTGATCGAGGTTACTTCTCAAACGATTGGTAATTTTATGTTCGATGGACAGAATACTCAAGCAACTCAAACGCTCCTGGCCCATTGTACTTCGAAGATAAGTTTTAATGATTTTCAATTTGGAAAATGATCTCTCAGCCATTGCAACTGTGACCGGAATAGTCAAACACAAAATCAGAGCTGTACAAACTTCTTGAAAACTTGTAGACAAAGCAGCATTTTCAACGATTAATAAATCCGCGAGTTGCTTGACAGAACTTAGTTTCTCAATTCGTTTTTTTAGACACGATCGAAGGGATATCAACTGTTCAGGAAATCTGTCACCGATGTCTTCAGCATAAGTATCTGCAAGTTTCAGAGCTTCTTTGTACAATTCTTGATCCGTCATTTTTGTCAATTCTTCAGGTTGGAGAACTCGAAAAATTTTGATGACATCCTTCAAACTCTCAAATCGATTGAGTAATTGATTGCAAATGATATCGACACATCCATGGAAAATATTAACTCGGAATCGTGCCTCTCCATTGGATAGTCTTTCGTCTTCACATAATTCTTCGAAATATTTCTTGGTTTTCTTGATGCGCTTGTTGCAAAACTCAACCTTGACTCCCCAATCAGCACTCAGTTTGACCGCCTGAGTTTTCGCTCCCTCGTAGTCATTTCAGAAATCTCGTAGTTCTTGATACGCTCGCTCAAGTAAAACATTTGCTTGAGAAAGGTCGACGTCTGGCTGTTGAAGAGCTTTCGTAACTAGGTTCGTTGTCGTCAGAACCTTCGTGTGCATAACAACTTGAAGAACAAATTCGAAATTTTCCATCTCTTTACGTAGATGATTTGCTTCATTTCGCTCAGTTTTAGAATTACTGATGAGGATGATTTTAGACAGCGCTTTCAAAATATCACAGTACCTGAATGCGACAGCTTGTAAAGAATCGTTCCGGGATGACCATCGAGTTGGACAGAGTCGTTTGAGTTTCAACAGAGAATTTTCAGAAAAGAAAGCCGATAATAACTCCCTTCTTTTGATACTGTTTGCAAAAAAAACGTAAATTTGCTCAATCAACCCCCAGAATCTTTGGACTTCAGGTATTGCACCCGTCGAGGCATCATTGAGAACGAGATTGAGTCTATGCTCTGCGCAATGGACGTAAATGGCTTTTTCTTCTCTATCAAGAATTTTCTTCTGAACCCCGTTGTAAATTCCACTCATTGTAGCAGCTCCATCGTATCCTTGTCCCCGACATTTTGAAAGTTTGATTTCCTTTTTTTCCAGTCCATCAACGATTTTTGATTCCAGTCCATTAGCCGTTTGATCATCGACTTTTTCGAATCCTAAGAAAGATTCGGTGATTTTGACATCAACTGGTTTCCCGTTTTCATCTTTGATAATTTGCACGTATCTGAAAATTTGACTCATTTGATCAATTTTAGCTATATCTTGAGTTGTATCGGTTATGATGGAAAAGAATGGCGCTTCTTGAATATTCTTGACGATTTCATTTTCCACAGTCTTAGATAGCAGGCCGATGATCTCATTTTGGATTTGAGGGCTCAAGTATCGAATGGAATTCTCTGGTTTTGTAATGAGTTCTTTCAAAACAGGGTCATATACCGCCAGCAATTCAACAATTGACAAAAAGTTTCCATTATTTCCAGAATCACCAATGACTTCCCGATGTCCTCGAAATGGAAGGTTGCATGTAGCCAGGGTAAGAATTATATTCATGATTCTGTCGAGAACTTTGCACCAGAACGATTTTTCTCGAAGAGATTTGATTTGATTTTCAAGGTCCTTATCGATGAGAGATTCATTCAATCGCCACGATTCGTATACCATGCAAGCGTTGTAATGAATGGTTGACTTTTCGTGATGAGAAATTTTGCCACTTAATTTTGCCCAGTTACGGAATCCATCTACCCAAGCTGGTTGAAAACTTGCACATTCTCTATCAGCAAATAACCAGCAAACCTCACAATATGCGCAGTCAAGAACTTCAGAATAACATAACCTAAAAACGAAAAAATTATGAGTTTTTTTTTAAATCTCGTCATATGAAACAATGAGTAAGTAATTTGCTTAGTTACCATGTTCGTGGAATTTTCAATCCTGCTTTATTTTTTGATTCATAAAAAAACGAAGAAAATCGATTCCCCGTTTGTTCATCTCGTGGAAAAGGTCCCATCGGTTGGCACGGTCCATGCGAAATTATGAATCTTTTTAATTCTGCAGTTAAACGCTCTTGTAATGTCCTTTATTAGCAGGATGTCTTTTTTCTAGCAAATTGGTATGTTCCATAGTAGGGTTTAGCATAGGAGCTGCCATTTCTTCCTTTTTTGAATCGTCTGTAGCGATGGAAACGTTACTGTCAGTGTTCGGTATTGTAACGATTATATCTGCTTCTGTTTCTTTTTGCTTGCCTTTTCTGCATTCGCAAATAAAACTAAATGACGTGAAGGCCACAACATAACCATGAAATGACGTTTTATTTCCATGATATACTTATATGTCAAGGTTACAGCCACGACAGTCACTTACCAGATGAATGATTTACTCCAGAATCAACCATGAAATAAGCGCCTCAAAAAACAATTCACGTTTCAACTCAAACTCAGTCAAACTTTATTCAGACATACGACAGCAATCGAGCAATCAAGATTGTTTTCTAAAAGTTTGTTTTGATTCAATATTGTCACTTGAAATTCAGTGCATGAAACTTTTGAAACCTTGAGCGAGAAAAGGAAGGTTGGCCATAATGGAACATGCGCATCCGATATGGCGCGAAAATTACAAATTAAGAATACAAGAGACATATAATATGATCCAGGTTACGAACATAGAAATGACCAGAAGATTTGATATTTTCATATGAAAAATTTTTTTCATATAACTATACACAAAAAAATTTTTCATATAATTATATACAAAACACTCTTTTGTTCACCACTTTCGGAGGCCCCTGATGCTCGGGGCCCCGGACAATCTGACCCCCAAGACCCCTGGTAGTTACGCCAGTGTAAACACTCATTATTTATGTTAGATAATGGCTAAAAATTAATGTTAATATTTTATTTGTTTATAACAATAGGAATTTGTTAATAATTTTTATAAATAACAGTTTTTTTCATTCCATCTTTATACTTTAAAATTAAACAGACAAAAAGTGTCTATCTTTACCAGAACCGAAGTTATGAATCTTTGAAAATATATCTTCAAGCCAAAAATCACAAAATTCTCGAAATTTAGATCCGCTCTATTTCCCCTTTAAAAATATTGCGACGCTGATGCATAGGCTGACTTCACCACAGCTCTGGAAACATAGTGTTCTGGATATATAATGAGCTAATATCCATAAAATACTTTAATTAAAAGCTAACCAATGTTATAGACTTCGTAGTTCTAATAATAAAAATATTAAAGCAAGCAGTAGTATTCCAACAAACATAAATTCTGTTGTACGGAAAAAAGTAAAAAAAATTTTATCGGAAGTGACAAAGCGGAAGTTAGGATGCAGAACTGTTGTAAACTTTACTAAATGGGTATGTACCAAATTTCATCCAACTCGATTATTAGGTACAGAAGTTATTGAGCTTCCAAAATAACAGGTGCTTGGAGGACCCCCCACCACTTTGTTCACTATCGCTAAAAAAACTAATCAGTTCCTTGCCATACATATTTGCATCTTTTTGCAAAGTGTAATCAAAATTACTTAACGAACGAATGTTGTATGTTTCCAACAAACATTGAAACAATAAACAGGTGTTCGGGAGGACCCCACCACTTATCCCAATATTGTCCAAAAACTAGTCAATTCTTTGTCAATAAAGTCTTTATCTTTTTTCAAAGTGCCATTAAAATTGATTAATGAATGAAATCTGTATGCTCCCAACAAACTTTAAAAACCAAGTGTAAAAAGTCAGCAGTTGTATGGTAGATCCCCCGCCACTTTGATCAATGTGTCCCAAAAGATGATAATTATCTTCTTATACTAATTGAAATTTTTCCATAAGTTTTATCATAATCACTTCATTATTGTAGGCTGTAGTGTGCATAAAGATACTGAAAAAACTGCCAACAAGTAAAAAAAATTTTTTTTTACCGGAAGCAAAACACCGGAAGTTGGGATGCAGAATTTTTGTAAATCATACTAAATGCTTATGTACAAAGTTTCATCCAATTCGATTATCAGGTACAGATGTTATTGAGCTTTCAAAAAAACAGGTGCTCCAGGGACCCCCCACCACTTTGTTCACTTTCGCTCAAAAACTAATCAGTTCTTTGCCATACATGTTTGCATCTTTTTCCAAAGTGTCATCAAAATTCGTTCACGAACGAATGCTGTGTGCTCCCAACAAACATTGAAAAAAGTGTGACACATTAAACAGGTGTTCGGGAGGACCCCCACCACTTATTCCAATATTATCCAAAAACTAATCAGTTCTTTGTTACTTAAGTCTCCATCATTTGCCAAAGTGTCATTAAAATTGAATAATGAATGAAGCCTGTATGCTCCCAACAAACTTAAAAAACAAAGTGTGAAAAGTCAGCATTTGTATGGTAGACCCCCCACCACTTTGATCAATGTGTCCTAAAACATAATAATTATCTTTTCACACTAATTGGAACCCTATTCCATAAGTTTCATCATAATCACTTCATTATTGTAGACTGTAGTGTGCATAAAGACACTGAAAAAACTTCAAAAAAGAACAAAAAAATTTTTTTTACCGGAAGTGAAAAACCGGAAGTTGGGATGCAGAACTATTTTAAACCGTACTACATACTCATGTACCAAGTTTCATCCAATTCGCTTTTCACGTACAGAAGTTATACAGCTTTCAAAAAAACAGGTGCTCCAGGGACCCCCCACCACTTTGTTCACTATCGCTCAAAAACTAATCAGTTCTTTGCCATACATGTTTGCATCTTTTTCCAAAGTGTCATCAAAATTCGTTCACGAACGAATGCTGTGTGCTCCCAACAAACATTGAAAAAAGTGTGACACATTAAACAGGTGTTCGGGAGGACCCCCATCACTTATTCCAATATTATCCAAAAACTAATCAGTTCTTTGTTACTTAAGTATCCATCATTTGCCAAAGTTTCATTAAAATTGAATAATGAATGAAGTCTGTATGCTCCCAACAAACTTAAAAAACAAAGTGTGAAAAGTCAGCATTTGTATGATAGACCCCCCACCACTTTGATCAATGTGTCCCAAAGCATGATAATTATCTTTTCACACTAATTGGAACCCTATTCCATAAGTTTCATCATAATCACTTCATTATTGTAGGCTGTAGTGTGCATAAAGACACTGAAAAAACTTCAAAAAAGTACAAAAAAATTTTTTTTACCGGAAGTGAAAAACCGGAAGTTGGGATGCAGAACTATTTTAAACCGTACTACATACTCATGTACCAAGTTTCATCCAATTCGCTTATCACGTACAGAAGTTATAGAGCTTTCAAAAAAACAGGTGCTCCAGGGACCCCCCACCACTTTGTTCACTATCGCTCAAAAACTAATCAGTTCTTTGTCATACATGTTTGCATCTTTTTCCAAAGTGTCATCAAAATTCATTCACGAATGAATGTTTTATGCTCCCAACAAACATAAAAACTTTGTGGAAAAAACCACCTGTTGTATGGTGGACCCCCCAACCCTTTATCCAATGTGCTCCAAAAGCTGATAAAATCTTTCTTATGTTATTTAAAAGCTTTTCGCAACGTTTCATGAAAATCGATCGGTAATTGTAGGCTACAGTAGGGATAAACACCTGAAAAAAAAACTTTTTAACCGGAAGTGACAAACCGGAAGTTGGTATGCAGAAATATTGGAAACAGTATTAAAACCTTATATACTAAGTTTCAATAAGATCATAGCTCGAGATCAGAAGTTATTCAAGATTTAAACATAGAGGTGTTCGGGAGACCCCCCGCCATTTTGTCCAAATTTAAAATGAATCCAGATCTTCCATTTTCAAGTGAACTTGTATCATTTGCCTAAGTTTCATGAAGATCCTATGCAGAAAACTCACCCACCCACGCCAAAAATCACGAAATCTCGAAACAAATAATCCCCGAACACGTGTATCTTTTTTTCGACATAAAACCTGTAAAAAAAATTCAGCCAAATCAAAAATGTGTCGGTCGGATTTTGTCCAAAATTGCTCGGTTTGTAAAAGAATTACCCTAAAGCCGCAATCAGACTATTGCAGAACTCTGCAATATTTCTGCAATGGTTTTGTGTAAAATATTCACTGCAGAAAAGTTTGGCAATGAACTCATTGCAAAACATTGCAATGACTCATTGCAATGTTTTGCAATGAGTTCATTGCCAAACTTTTCTGCAATGAATATTTTACACACTACCATTGCACGAATATTGCACAAATATTGCAGAGTTCTGCAATAGTCTAATTACGGCTTTATATAAAAATCTGTATTTTCTTTATAAAAAAAAATGAAGTGCGTAATCTTTACACTCTGTTGAAGTAAAACTTCTTTGGCCACTGCAGCAAGTATTACTAAAAACATTAAATATAAAATAAAATAGATATGTCATATTGAAATTTAGAGTTTCTTTCTAATATTCTTGATAATATAATTTGCAACAATGTGTAATAAAAAGCCTTATTTACATGTTTTTCAAAGGCTTACAACGTATTACAAATTAAATTTCACAATGAATACATGTCCACTTAATTTAACAATTGGTACAACAATTGATGCATTTTTCAAAAAATTTTGCAAATTTGTCATAAACCTCTAATTTCATATTTCAATTATGTTAATAATTGAAATATGAAACACCATGACCACCATGACCACCGTGACCACCATTACCACTATGACCACCATGACCACCATGAACAATATGTCCATCATGACCACCGTGAACACCATGACCATCATGACCACCGTGAACACCATGACCGCCATGACCACCATGACCACCACAACCACCATGACCACCATGACCACCATGACCACCGTGACCACCATGACTACCGTGACCATCATCACCAACATGACCACCATAACCACCATGACCACCGTGACCACCGTGACCACCATTACCACCATGACCACCATAACCACTATAACCACCATGACCACCATGACTAACATGACCACCGTGAACACCATGACCACCATGACCACCGTAACCACCATGACCATCGTGACCACCATAACCACCATAGCCACCATGACCACTATGACCACCATGACCACAATTAACACAATGACCACCATGACCACCGTGACCACCATGACCGCCATAACCACCGTGAACACCGTGATCACCATTACCACTATGACCACCATGACCACTATTACCACTATGACTACCATGACCACCATGACCACCATGGCCACCATGACCACAATGACTACCATAACCAGCCCTAAAGAAGTTTTACTTCAAAAAACTAAAACAATATAAAATAGAAATTTAAAAAATTACGAAACTCAATAAAATATTACGAATATTATATTATTAGATATTTAAATCTAAGATCGACACGTCCAACTCGTATAACATTTAATACGATACTGAATAAGTGTTAAAAAAATACAATACACATAACGAATTGTCGCATACTTGCCGATTATGTTCGGCGTTCGGCATTCGTTTGCCTTTTTTACTTCTAATTTCTTTTTTATATTATTGTGTTTAAATTTACTTACGTTTTTTTGGAATTGAGTGCATGTATATGTTTAAAATTCAAAATCAGACTGTAGTATGATAGAGATGAATATATATGGTTATATATTTGTTCAAATGACTACTTCCGACATTTATATGTGTGTCATAATTGAATTGTATCGTGTATTTGCCGAATATTATATTCGTTTTTTGTAATTCCGTTGCAAAATTCTTAAAACGCGCCTAAAGAAGTTTTACTTCAAAATTTCACTATATTGTTCCAAAATGAATTTTTTTAGACAATGAAATATTAAAACGACTTCCATTAACGAATTTTTTTTCACGGAACTGTGCATAATGTCCAAGTATATATAAGATCCGAAATTTCATGAATACACAAGAGCATGATTGAGACAACAAAAAAAACATTGAACTGATTGTGTAACATGCAGAAACAGCACGATAAAATTTTATATCATACAATATTGAATCGATAAATACTTTTTCAATGCGGATGAAATTATTTCAGGGACAACTGCTTTCTAACACACTTTTATTAGAAAATTTTTGTTTCCAACTATACTACTAGTATACCAATTGTGAAGTCGATCAAAAATGTACCGGTTAAAAATTCGACGTTTTAGATTGTCTAGAACAAGAACTGCATACCAAATTTCATTAAAATCGGTTAGCGATAGTGCAGTCATATCAAGACTATTCGTTGAATAATGAACGAAGTATAATGCATGCTCCCAGCAAACTTAAAAGCTAGGTTAAAAAAAATCAGCATTTGTATGGTGGATTCCCCTGAATGGCTTTCTAGTTTTTATAACAAACTTATCCTACAAAAATATCCACGACGGTACTGAGTAATTTTTCTTTTTATAGTCTTTAGTCTTAAAATTAAATTAACATTTTCCTTCTTAAATCTGTTCAAATACATTTTAGTTTGCTTGCATGTTAGGGACGTTTTTCCGTCAAGTATTTAACCGAAAGCCAGCATTCTCTTTTCGTTGTAACTATAGCTGAACAGTAAACTCTTCCACGTTCACCTACTTTCATATTTTCAGGCATTCTACAGTAATATAGAAACATTCCGAATGTAATGTTATTAAGCTGCATCATTTTAAAAAGGTGTTTTCTACTACTGTTGATGAGTTTGAATGTAATCTCCTGATTAACCAATACGTTAATAGTGATTTGGCTATCCAAACAGATAAAGATCTCTTTTCTCCGAACTCACAAGTAAAAAATATCAACGGAAAATTTTGTTACTAATTATATAGGTAATTATGACTCTAACTCTATCTTTCCCATTTGACGATGAGGCATTTGTGTAAAAATCATCAGACCCCCCAGGTCCAAACAGATAGAGATCTCTTTTCTCCGAACTCACAAGTGAAAAATATCATTGGCACATTCGTTGGTGACAAAAATATCCCAGAGAAAATTTGTTACTAATTATGTGGGTAATTATGACTCAAGAACTTTGGACAAATGCCTCATCGTTAAATGGGAAAGATAAAGTTAGAGTGATCTTTATCTGTTTGGATAGCCAAATCACTATTAACGTATTGGTGCAGCCCTCAAAATTTGAAAAAAAATTCAAACGAGAATTAGACGTAACATATTACGTATCCATGATTTTAACTATTTATGATGCACATTATCATATAATAGTTGCTTATAGGCAAAAACTGAAATCAGTCAAATTTACCATATTGTATTCTCTAAATTTTAAAATTCAAAAATAAATATTATATACAAAGTTTTGTTAAATATTAAAATAAAATTCCAAAATAATATTTCAGTTCGTAACGTGAGTGATGGTTCTGATTTAGCAACAGTTGGTGGCCTTTGGACACAGTATCAAAATGCACTAGCAATGACAGCCGCATCAACAAAACCACCCAGTTCACCACCAGTTAAACTTGAATCACCATTAGAAAATCAAGATGAAACAAATTCGTCGGGACAAAAGGATGATGATGATTTGTCCGAAGATGATTGTGATGATCGTTTAGATCAAAATTCGCATGATCCTGAACGTTTGAAAGCATTTAATATGTTTGTTCGATTGTTTGTCGATGAAAATCTGGATCGCATGATTCCAATTTCAAAACAACCAAAAGAGAAGATACAAGCAATTATTGATTCATGTACAAGACAATTTCCTGAATTTGCAGAACGATCACGAAAACGTATACGAACTTATTTAAAATCATGTCGTCGAAATAAAAAAACACGTGATGGATGGGAGGCAACCGCAAGTGTAAGTTAATTTTTAATATTTTGAGGAAAAGTAAATTATTTTCATTTTTTCATTTAGTCTCGACCAACACCTGCTCATCTAACTTCAATACAAGCCGAACAAATTTTAGCATCAGCATGTGATAATGAAAGTATGAATGCAAAACGAATGAGAATGGGAATGGAGCCTATTAGTCAAGCAGTTTCACCAACATTAAATTCGGTAGGTTTTTTGAAGATGTAAACTTTTTAACTATCTTATTTCTTAATTATTCTTTTTATTTTAGTCAATTGAAACAACAACACCATCCAGTTTTATGAATGTAATTATAAAATCAAACACAGTAACAGATACGATATCAATGCCTTCTTTAACAATAATGGCTAAAACACCACCAGCATCAACCGAAAGTAATTTGTGTGACCTAAAGAACTTATCATCTTCATTAATATCGTCTAGTGTTAATATGAGTAGCGGATCAGGAAATTGCAATACAAATAATGTAAAAATTAGTAGTAATAGCAACAATCTACTATCGACGTCCACTAGCTCTATCTATCGGAATGATTTCAATACAACAACTACTAATGCTAATACCAATAACGTTAATAATAGTAATAATAATACTAACAATAATAGTAACTTTATTGCTGGTCTTAATGGTACAGGAAATATGGGTCAAATAAACTCAGTTAATGCAACAACATCTTCCACAACACAAAATAGTTATCAAAACTTTTTTTCTAATAATGATAATAATTTGTGTAATAATAATAACAGTAATGGCATTAATAATACCAATAATAATAATAGCAATATTGTCAATAATAACAACAACAACAATTTGTCAGCAATTGTTAATGGTAAGTTTGAATTGAAAGAAATGTTGTATAGGTTCACTTGGCTGTTATTGTTGATAATATGAATCAAATTTTCATTACTAAAAACCTCATGATCAAGAAATTTTATAGGAAATCCTAAGTATTCCAATGAACTTCGTCTCCAAAAGCTTTCGATAACTTTATTGTAGTATGATTATATATAAACAGTGGAGTCTGAAAAGCCTGGTCATAAATTTGAAAAACTATATATCCTACAACACGAGATTTTATTAAATATATTACAATCTTATTAATTCTCAGTAACTGTCAATCCATTGTTCTGCCTGTGAAATATTTGTAGTATAACCACATAAAATTAAAATTTGATTGTTAATAGTTTCACAAAAATTCAACAAAATTTAGTTTTATTTACTTAGAATTTACTCCTCTTCTTTTACTTCTTTCTCAATATTGCCGCGTTGTAATTTCAAGTTTTTTACTCCATGGCTACATGATTTGAATTATCATTAAATGAACTGTCCTTATAGTATAAGATAGATGAAGATTTGTCGTTAATTTATTCCAGGGTTATTTACGTAAAATACATTTCCCATATGAAAGGAGTTTAATATTTTTCATAGATAAGAAAATGCAACTATCCAAAAGAACTTTTTTAAAAAAAAAAGTCGGACAAGTGTGAATAAAATTCGCTCGCCAAGGGTTCCGTGAATGTAAAAGAACACAATATCAAAAATAAATGACATAAAGTTATGTTGTAAAGTCTTTATATCGCCAGACTATGGACGCATAACAGAATAAATGTTTAATCGTAAACGTCAATAGTAAATGTCAATCACATCTGCATTGATCAAAAACGTTACTTGAGGTTAAATCTTATCCATAGCTGTTTATGTTAGCTAAAAAAAGATTTAACCAGTATTTTAATGGTCTAAATTGGGAATATTTGTTCTTTAAATCAGCGTCGAAATATAGGGTGGTATACATACACTTAAAATAGCACTTTTTTTTATCAATAACTAAAAAACTGTGCATCGCAGAATTCTAAAAAATGTTGCAATGTTTCTTAAATTAAGCGTTTTTTCAAATGACACTCCACTCGTTTGGTTCCAAAAAAGTTTTTTTACCCCCTTACACCCATCCCCTAAACACACAGAAATGTAGTTATTTGAGAGTTCGCTATAATTTTCGTTCAAATGTAGCAAACTTCCTGTCTCTATGAATTTTTTCAATTTTTCCTGTCAATCAGTGTCGAAACGTAGGGGGGGCCCCACTTTATTCCTCCCCAGGAACGGTCTGGAATTAGCACACTTTTTAGAATAACTCAAAAACTGTGTACCGCAAAATTCTAAAAAAAAATTGCAAAGTTTTTGAAATTTTGTGCTCTTTCAAATGACACCCGACTCGCTTGGGTCAAAAAAGTTCTTTTTCACCCTTCCCCACCCCAATCCCTTAAAAGCACAAAAATATAAATATTTGAGAGTTCGCTATATTTTTCGTTCAAAGTTTATCAAACTTCCTATCGCTGTGAATTTTTTCAAATTTTTCTGTTAATTAGGCTCGAAATGCAAGGGGGGGACCAACTTTTTGTGCCACTTTATTGATAATAATTCAAAAACTATGCATTGCAAAATTCTAAAAAAAATGGCAATATTTCTAAAATCAAGTGCTCTTTCAAATGACACCCCACATGACCTGGTTTTAAATGATGTTTTTACCCCTTAACCTTCCCACCCCTTTAATAAATATAGATATGAGTATCTCTCACTTTTCTATATTTTTCATTAAAAACCTACTCAATTTTCTATCATTCCAAATATATTTCAAGATTTTCGATGAAGTAGGGTCGGAGTTAATCGGGGCAATAAAACATCCAGAAAACGTCATTTTTCAAAATTATACAAAAAATGGTGAGGTGTAAAATTCCAAAATATATTTTTAAATAATGCTGAAATGAAGCCCTTTCATATGATACCCTACTCGTCTCGATAAAAAAATGTATGTTTTCAAAGGCTTTTCATCGTACCTCTTTAAAACAAACGAACACAACTTTATTTATTTTTTAACCCGCCATCTTGTGTGGATAGGTTAGTTTTATAAGCACCTCAAATTTTAAGTTCATCGGATTAATGGTTCACGAGATAATCGAAAAAATGTGAAAAACACGTTGTACTCTTACCAATAGTGTTCCGTATAAAAAACGGAACCCTAAAAATTCAGAAACCATGTTATATTGGCTTTTTTATTTCTTGCATATTTTGTCGTTCCATTTCCATTTTTCTTGAGAAGTTTTAGTTCAAAAACCTAACAAAGAAATATAACCTAATCTTTGGAAGAATATCTCGACCATTACAACACTCGACGAAAGAAGACATCCAGCTTCAGACATCAGGTTATCTTATAGTTATGATAATAAAATGTATGAGAGTATGAAATAAAAATACTGGATACAACTGGATCTAAATAAAAAATACTGGATAAGGAATGTTGAACCTTTGTAATAATTATTGTTTTAAATATAACTATTGTTTGTAACCTATTCCGCACACCGGTTTTTGTCAGTTTAATTATGTAACACCAAAAGTGTTTTTCAGCTTCTATCATTTAGTTCCTAAGTCCTGGAAAATTCTTTTCGTTTTCAATATTTTATCTGTATCGCTGGTCGCTATATATATATATATATATATATATATATATATATATATATATATATATATATATATATATATATATATATATATATATATATATATATATATATATATATATATATATATATATATATATATATATATATATATATATATATATATATATATATATATATATATATATATATATATGTATGTATATATATGTATATATATATATATATATATATATATATATATATATATATATACATATATATATATATGTATATATATATATATATATATATATATATATATATATATATATATATATATATATATATATATATATATA